>JAJOOR010022715.1:0-13196 GCA_036250505.1 Solanum acaule | reverse complement strand
GGGGGGGGGGGGGGGGTGAATTAAAATTCCTTCAGTCGACTTCCTGTGAGAAGTAGTCGACTCACCTGCAAGTTAGTTACACAGTGTAAAACAAGATAAGATACTGAAAGTAAAATGACACAAGATGTTTTATACTGGTTCGGATCACCGATGTGGTGCCTAGTCCAGTCCCCTTGGGTTTCAAGGGTTTCCTTTAGAGCTTGTTGCGAACTTGTTTGTACAGGAAGTGCGATCTTCAAGTCCTGTCTGATATGCAAATCAGAGTTTCTATGTTGACACTGCCTCTACTTGTATAACCTACACTCAGAATCTTTCCTTCTCTTTTTCTTTTACAATTGTTCACTCACGTGTACAAAGCTTTATGAAAGATGAAAGAGGATTACAATTATAAGTTCAAGTGAAGTTGTGGATTTTTGTCGTCAGTCCAGTTCTTCATTTATAGGCTGAGTGTTGAGGTGACTTTTGCTCTAATAGGAAAACCCAAGGGAGTTTCCTTCAATCAAGGATTTGTAATGATTCCTTGATTGAGACCTTGATTTGAGATACCAATTTTGGTTCTGCCTTGAATCAAAAATTGGTTGGAGACTTGTGCAGTATTCCTTCGAATCCCAGTGATCTTCATTGATCAGTGAGTTGATCCTTTGGTGATGTTCCTTGCCATCTTGAGTTGCTGTCTATTTCGTTTTTCCCTTTTTGTCTTCTAGTGATTTGTAATCTGATTGTCTCAAATTGATTTGCTTTGTCATCTTGATTGTCATTTCCTTTTTGGCTTCTAAAAAAGGATATCTGATTGATGTAGTATCCAGTTATCCTCCTTTGATGAAGGCTATATGATCTCCAGATCTTGTGCTTGAATCCCTCTGTTGATTTATCTTATTGCCTTCTTTTGTAGACATCCGCAGATTTTGCTTTCCTTGATTTCTTGTCATTATTCAAAATACATTAAGTTAACAATCTCCCCCTTTTTGATAATGACAACTTTATCAGTAGGCTTTTAATTTTACTTCCCTATTTTGGTAGGTATATGTCTCCCCCTGAATGTGTGCTCCCCCTGACTTTGTGCGATGTTGGTGTGAGTCAAGTATGTCTCCCCCTTTGGCACAATCAAAAAGGAAAACAAGGCATAAAAGAGATACAGGCAGAGAACTCCATACAAAAGAAAATATACATAGAACGAGTGTTGGGGTAGGCACCCCAATAATACAGTCCAAAAGCATAAGAAAGAGGAGTCAAGGCTCCACAAACACAGTCTTAACATAACATAGTAAAAATCACTGACTAACGACCACGACCAAGGAAGTACTTGAGAGTGTTGAGCACATTCCTGCAGAAAGAGTCATAAGTGCGCTCAACATTCTTGGAGAAGTTGGAGTAAGAAGTGTGCACTGTCACAGCTAGCTCATTGTGGGCTGAGTCAGCTCCAGTCTTAATGGAGTTAACTTCTTTGAGAATGGTGTTTACAGAGCGAATAGCCTGCTTTTTAAGTCCTTCGACTTCTAGACGAAGTTTGCCAACATCAGTGTTGGAATCCTTGTGCAGCTGAAGAACCTTCCCAAGAGTGTCCAGTAGTACCTGCATGTGAGACTCCAAACCATCCAATCTTACCTTGATAAGGTCTGCCTCTTTGAGAAGCAGAGCAGCTAAGTCGGCTGAAATGTGAGTGACCTTAGGTGCATCAGCTCGTTGTTGAACGGACTCCTTCTTATACCACTTATTATTTATCAGAACATATCTTATGCTGGAGAACGTATGAGTATCATAAGTAGCATCTATAAGAGAAGGTCGAAAAGGGGAAAGATCCACCAGCGAGTCAATTATGATGCGGGATATCAACAGCCCATAAGGCAGACTAGAGGAGGAATTAGTATCCTCAAGGCTCTCCACCATATACTCATGAAACCAGAGTGCCCAGTTGATATGATGTTTTTTCAACAGACAATAAACAACATACACATCTCTATTAGAGATGTTGCTAAGAGATCCCTTCCAAGGAATTAGAGTAGTAGCAACTATATGAGCAAGAATACGATTCTCAAATCCAAGAGACAGGGGTCCAAAGTTAGTAATATTAGCACCGGTTTCAGAAATAAACAATTTTGCATTTTCCAAAGAGATTTCAAAGTTTTCGGGCCACAGATTGCCATGCATGAAGGGGATATCACCAGAAAAATCAGATCCAAACACATCCTTAAACAGGGAATCATTCAATACAATGTGATTACCCAACACAAGAGTCTCCCATTCACCACTATTAGCAGATACCTGAAGATTAGCATAAAATAGACGAACATGTTCTTCATAGAACTCAAGACCACAAAGACGAAGTAACAGAGAGAGTTTCTGAGCACGAAAAAATGTACCTACAGCGCAGTGAGATGCTTCCAACTGCTCCAGATTGACCACCCTTCCAGGTACAATGGGGCGCTTGGAGAATGACACAAAACGAATTTTATGCTCTAGCCCCCAAAATCGCAGAGAGTCTGCATCAGTAAGGGAGTCAGGGAGGGCGAAGCGAGCTTTCTTGGAGACTTTCTTCTTCGCAGCAGATGGACGTTTTTTAGTCGACGAAGAAGGACCGACAGACTCAGCTTCTGAAGAATCAAAAGAGAGAAGGTTGATTTCAAACGAACTAGAGGGAGAGGTGGAAGCATTTTTCAGAAATGCCATTGATCTGGTGCGGGTCATATTGAGAGAAGAAAAAGAAGTGTAATGAAGAACAGGGGAGTAGAGGTGACGAATATAGAAGAGGAGAAGGGAAGAAGAAGAGGCGTCTGAAAAGGAAAAGATGGATGTGATAGAAGAGAGGGGTTTTGTAGAAAAGGAAGAGTCTAGGAATTAAAAAAGGAACGGAGATCAAAGCTGGCCATAAATAGAGCAAACAATTAGGATTAAAAATAAAATAAAAATAAGGATAATTAATTTGAAAGACAGTAATACCAAGACAATTTCTAAGGAAGCAAAATCTTTCTTCAAGCAGGGGTTTTGTAAAAATATCGGCCAATTGATTTTTGGAATCAACAAAATTTAAAACGAAATCCCTATTTTCAACATGATCACGAATAAAATGATGTTTGATATCTATATGCTTTGCCCTAGAATGATGCACGGTATATTTAGATAGACAAATAGCACTAGTATTATCACAAAAAATAGGAACACTTTCAAAGGATAAATCATAGTCCAATAGTTGATGCATCATCCATAGTAGTTAAGTACCGTATCTACCCACTGCCAAGTATTCAACTTCGGTAGTGGAGAGAGCCACAGAGGTTTGTTTCTTACTGTACCAGGATATAAGGGAATTTCCCAATAATTGACATGTTCCACTGGTACTTTTTTTGTCCTTTTTGTCTCTTGCAAAGTCAGCATCTGAATATCCAATGAGATCAAAATTTTCAGAAAAAGGATACCATAACCCCATATCAGAGGTTCCAATAAGATATCAAATTATGCGCTTTATGGCAGTGAGATATGATTCTCTTAGAGCGGATTGAAATCTATCGCACTTGCATACGCTGAACATAATGTCCGATCGACTTGCAATGAGATAGAGTAGAGATCCAATCATTCCCCGATACTATTTTTCGTCGACTTCCTTTCCAGTTATGTCAGTGTCTAAACAGGTAGAGGGACTCATAGGAGTTCCAAAAGCTTTACCTTTGTCCAAGCCAAAAATTTTTATGAGTTCTTTCGCATACTTTGGCTGATGAAGATGCCTTTGTCACATTGTTTAATTTATAGACCAAGGAAGAATGAAAGTTCTCCCATGAGACTTATTTCAAATTCACCTTTCATAAGATTTGCAAAATTCTCACACAGAGAGGGGTTAGAACTACCAAAAATAATATCATCAACATAAATTTGAACAAGAAGAATGTTGGAGTCAATTTTCTGAGTAAAAAGAGTGGTGTCAATTTTGCCCCGTTGAAAATTATTATTTAAAAGGAAAATGCTCAATCTTTCATACCAAGCTTTTGGAGCTTGCTTAAGACCATAGAGAGCTTTAGAAAGTTTAAAGACATAGTCAGGGAAAGAAGGGTTTTCAAAACCAGGGGGTTGTTTGACAAACACTTCTTCTTTTATAAAACCATTTAAAAAGGCCCTTTTGACATCCATTTGAAAAAGTTTAAACCGCTTATAAGAGGCATATGCTAAAAGAATTCGAATTGATTCTAACCTGGCTACGAGAGCAAAAGTCTCATCGTAGTCAATACCTTCTTGTTGTGAGTAGCCTTGAGCTACAAGTCTTGCTTTATTTCAGATAACTTTTCCCTCTTCGTTCATCTTGTTTCGAAAAATCCATTTTGTTCCGATAACTGAGCAATTTTTTGGTCTCTCAATAAGAGTCCATACTTGATTTCTTTCAAATTGATCAAGTTCTTCTTTCATTGATTGTATCCAAGATTCATCTTCCATAGCTTCATTTATTCGTTTTGGTTCCATTTGAGATACAAGGGCCAAAGAAGGCTTGCTTTCGAAGGGAAGATCTTGTCTGGATTTTATCATCTGGTTTTCCCAGAATGAAGTTTTCAGGATAGCTTACATTATGTCTCCATTCCCTGGGGATATTAGTTTTGTCAACTGGAGTAGTCGACTCCACCTCTGCAGTAGCTAGCTCTTCAGTATTAGTTTCAGTAATGACCTCTGAGATGGCTTCAGATTGATTAAATGATGCCGTTTCATTGTCATCAACTTTTATTTCCTGCACTCTTGGATTAGTACCATCAAATACCACATGTACAGATTCTTCAACACTTAAGGTTCTTTTATTAAAAACTCGAAAAGCCCTGCTAGACGATGCATAGCCTAGGAAAATACCTTCATCACTTTTTGGATCAAATTTACCAAGATTATTCTTACTGTTATTGTGGATAAAACACTTACAACCAAAAGGATGAAAGTAACTGATGTTTGGTTTCTTTCTTCTCCAGAGTTCATAAGGCGTCTTCTTCAATATAGGCCTGATGAGACACCTGTTAAGAATGTGACATGCAGTACTTACAGCTTCTGCCCAAAAGTGGTCAGGGAGATTTCGATCGAGTAGCATGGTTCTTGCTGTATCTTGTAAAGAACGATTTTTCCTTTCTACTACTCCGTTTTGCTGAGGTGATCTAGGCGAGGAGAAGTTTTGAGTGAACCCATTTCGAGCACAGAATTCTTCAAATGCGTTATTCTCAAATTCACCACCATGATCACTGTGGATAGTTGTAATGAAATAACCTGCTTCTCTTTGAACTTTTCTACAAAATGCTTCAAAATTAGCAAATGCTTCATTTTTGTGAGAGAGAAATATTACCCATGTAAACCTTGAAAAATCATCGACAATTACAAAAACATATCTTTTACCTCCAATACTTGCAGTTCGAGTAGGACCAAATAAATCCATATGAAGAAGCTGAAGAGGTTTAGAGGTACTTACAATGTCCTTTACTTTAAAAGATGAACGAGTCTGCTTACCCAATTGGCATGCGTCACAAATGTGATCTTTCTCGAATTTTAGTTTCGGTAAACCAGTGACTAGCTTAAGTTTAGAAAGTTTCTCAAGAGCATGCATACTTGCGTGTCCAAGTTTTTGATGCCATAGCCAAGGATCACTTGTGACTGCAGTAAAACAAGTAAGAGAAGGGAAATCAACATTATTTAAAACATATATATTATTTACTCGATCTCCAATGAGAGTAAGCTTTTTCTCAGGATGATTGATAATGTAGCTTGCTGTGTTAAATGTGACTTGGAATCCAGCATCACATAGTTGACTGATGCTAAGAAGATTGTGCTTAAGTCCTTCAACTAAATATACTTCAATCAGATCACATGATGAGCTTAGAGTAATGGTTCCCACTCCTGTTACTTCTCATTTAGCATTGTCCCCAAATCTTACAAGTCCTCCATCGATCTTTTTGATGGTTTTGAAGTTTTCTTTCTTTCCACACATATGCCTGGAGCATCCACTATCAAGTACCCACATTCCCTTTTTGTAGGTTTTCTTAGATTGCTCCTGTAAAACAACAAGATTAGTTTCTTTTAGGTACCCAAGTATTTTTGGGTCCTTGATGATTAGTAGCTTTTGGTCTCCAAATCCATTTTCCAGAGGAATATTTTCTACAATTAAAAGATTTGTGACCAAGATCACCACAAGTGTAACATGTAATTTTAACAGAAGTTTCATGAGAATAAGAATTAGAACTCGATTTATTAGATTTGTTAGAACTACGATTAGGAGAGTTTCTCCTATAAAGAGTAGTTCGGTTAGATCGAATATAACTGTGACTAGGCGATTTTCTGATGCTGTTCAGCTGCATTTTTATTTCCTCTAGTTCTTCTGTAAGTAAGTCGACTTCAATTTGACTTGCTTCGAGAAGAATCTGCCAGTCTTTCTTTTCTTGAGCAAGCTTATTGTATTCGTCAATAACCTTTTGTAGTTCATCAGTAACCATGTCCAAAGAGTTCTGTAAGTCATTACAATTAAGACAGTTAAATGGTCTTACCTCACTTGTTTCACCTAATGCCATGAAACATAGGTTGGCCATTTCATCATGATCATCATCAGTTGTTTCTCCTTGATCCCATGCTCCCAGACTTTTAGGATCTTCATTTCTTCAATTATTTCATTTTTTTCGTTTTGGGCAATTTTGTTTAATGTGTCCTGGTTTTCCACAATGGTAGTATCGATCATTATTCCTATTTAAATCGTTGTTCTGTTGAGGTCTCTATCTTCTTTGTCTAAGCATTTGTCTCACTCCTCAATTTATAAGAGCCATTCCTTCGTCTTGATTTTCATTGATTTCTTCTCCAAAGTCAGATGTCTCGGCTGTGAATGCCACTCTCTTCTTCTTATCATCCTTGTTGTACCTGTTAATATGATTTTGCTCATAAGCCATTAAGTTGCCTCGAAGTTCATCGTATGTCATCTTCTGCAGATCTCCATCTTCAAGAATGGCAGCTTTAGTTTCCCATGCCTTAGGAAGGCTTCTAACTAGTTTTCTGACTTGTAGTGCATTAGAGTACACCATTCCAAGTGATTTGAGTTCACATACAATTTTACTGAATCTCGAGAACATGGATTCAACGTTTTCATCTTCGGCCATTTTGAATAACTCATATTCACTTACAAGAGAACTAATCCGAGCTTCCTTTACTTTAGTGGTTCCTTCATAAGTCACTTCTAGTTTTTCCCACATTTTTTTTGCAGTTTCACATGTTGATATTTTGTCATATTCGGCTCCATTCACTGCACAATATAACAAACTTATAGCTCTAGCGTTAGTTTGAATTACCTCTTGTTGTTCCTTAGTGATGTCAAATGATTCAGGATCAAATGACTTTTCAATGCCATCCTTTTTAGTCAGTCCAGGAATAGGTTTTGGGCCCTTCTTAATTACTATCCATGCTTGATGATCATTTGAGGAGACAAAGATTCTGAATCTGTCTTTCCAATGAGAGTAATGTTGTCCATTGAAGTATGGTGGTCGGTGTGAAGAATGTCCATCTTGAAGTAAAGCGCCTGGAATCTGATAGTGTGCCATTGGATCTTTGCTCACGTGTGGTTAAACACTGAAATGGTGAGACCTGCTCTGATACCAATTGAAATTCAAGAGGGGGGTGAATTAAAATTCCTTCAGTCGACTTCCTGTGAGAAGTAGTCGACTCACTTGCAAGTTAGTTACACAGTATAAAACAAGATAAGATACTAAAAGTAAAATGACACAAGATGTTTTATACTGGTTCGGATCACCGATGTGGTGCCTAGTCCAGTCCCCTTGGGTTTCAAGGGTTTCCTTTAGAGCTTGTTGCGAACTTGTTTGTACATGAGGTGCGATCTTCAAGTCCTGTCTGATATGCAAATCAGAGTTTCTATGTTGACACTGCCTCTACTTGTATAACCTACACTCAAAATCTTTCCTTCTCTTTTTCTTTTACAATTGTTCACTCACGTGTACAAAGCTTTATGAAAGATGAAAGAGGATTACAATTATAAGTTCAAGTGAAGTTGCGGATTTTTGTCGTCAGTCCAGTTCTTCATTTATAGGCTGAGTGTTGAGGTGACTTTTGCTCTAATAGGAAAACCCAAGGGAGTTTCCTTCAATCAAGGATTTGTAATGATTCCTTGATTGAGACCTTGATTTGAGATACCAATTTTGGTTCTGCCTTGAATCAAAAATTGGTTGGAGACTTGTGCAATATTCCTTCGAATCCCAGTGATCTTCAGTGATCAGTGAGTTGATCCTTTGTTGTTGTTCCTTGCCATCTTGAGTTGTTGTCTATTTCATTTTTCCCTTTTTGGCTTCTAGTGATTTGCAATCTGATTGTCTCAAATTGATTTGCTTTGTCATCTTGATTGTCATTTCCTTTTTGGCTTCTGATAAAGGATATCTGATTGATGTAGTATCCATTTATCCTCCTTTGATGAAGGCTGTGTGATCTCCAGATCTTCTGCTTGAATTCCTCTGTTGATTTATCTTATTGCCTTCTTTTGTAGACATCCACAGATTTTGCTTTCCTTGATTTCCTGTCATTATTCAAAATACATTAAGTTAACATTAAATACTAAACATAAGCAACCCAAATACATATGTCTTTTAGTTGTGTCAATTTAGTTTTCTTGATGTCTTCTTAGTTGTTACTCCCTCCATTTCAAATTAATTGAATTGTTGAGATATTTTTCATTTATCAAATTAACTTAATTGTTCTATTTTCAAGATTACTTTTAGAATGTTCTTTCAATTTTATCCTTTATTAGTTAGTATTGAAATTGGTTATTAATTAATGTTTAGTTATTTTAATCATAAATTTGACAATAATTAATAAGGGTAAAAATGGAAAGTTATGCCTAATTTATGTCTTAATCTTCTTTTCTTAAAGGATGTGAAACACCTCAACAATTTAATTAATTTGAAATGGAGGGAGTAATACTCTTTTATATTGTGCATCCATATAGAAAAGTAGAAATGATTTGAGTAATAATGTTAAATTTGCAATACAATCAGCTACAAGTTCAATACAGTATCGCCGAGAACCATACCAAATCAAAGTTTGATTTATTGATTACCGAATTATCGAACCAAAATTCAAAATTTTAATGTTTGGTATCTACTTTTAACTACCAATTACTGAATTACTGAATTCAAAATTTAGAAATCTCAAATCGAATACCTAACACCCACCCCTAATTACGATATTCAATTTGTGTTTGGTATGAGACATTATAGTACCATTTGATATTCTTTATTTTCCAAATATCGAATTATTTACTTAATAAATGTCATATATTAACATGTCCATTAGTCATTAGTACAAGTCAAAAGTGAAAGTTAAAGACTAAAATAAACAATCCAAATATATATGTCTTTTAGTTGTGTCAATTTATTTTTCTTGATGTCTTCTTAGTTATTGATCTTTAATTATATCGTGCCTCCACATAGAAAAATATAAACAATTGAAGCAATAATGTTAACTTTGTAATACAATCATACTACAACTTCAATACGATATTATCGAATATACTGAATCGAAGTTTGATTTACCAATTATTAAATTACCGAACTAACATTTAAAAATTTATATTTGATAACTACTTTTGACTACGAATTACCAAATGACGAAAGAAATAGTATATCATCTCAAGACCTACTTAATTTTGATGAGAACGCATTACCGGAGTTACTACAGGCAACAAGTCATGTTTGAATTATAATAACAACGTGAATGGATTTTATTTTATTAATTTAATTAATTACATTACATTAAATAGAAACACTCCACTAATCTAATACTAGTTGCCAAACAATCTCTATCAGTAAAATAAAATAAATAATATTTTAGAAAGAAATACCAAGGTGAATATTATTATTATATTGAGAGAAAGTGGGTGCATTAAAATAGGACAAAACGCCAACCCACCAAATACAAAAGAAATAATAAGAGTGGAAATTAATGTCACAAAAGCAAAGTGGAGTATGTAAGACTTGCCAATAATTGAACCATCATTACACCTAAAAGTTGTACTTATTAATTAATTCCTACAATTATTTCTCTCTCTCTCTCTGTAACGTTGACATGCCATAATAATGTGAAGAAAAAGAAAACATTTTAATATTTATATTTTAGTTTTTGTAGAGAATACTCCCTCCGTCCACAATTGTTTGGCAGGTATACTAAAAATAAATGTTCAAGATTAATTGTCAATTTAAACAATCAAGAAATAATTAGTCACTTTTTTCCAATTCTGCCCTTAATGATTGTGTAGTTCAATTGAAAAGTTATGTGGACTTTTGGTATTCTTGATATAGTAGGGTTATATTAGTCAAATTACACCTTGTATTAAATTTTCCTTGAGAGATGTGCATGACCTTACCCTAACAAACAATTGTGGACAGAGGGAGTAATATATATTGTAAAAGTATTCACAGCATGAATTTGCTGAAATTTCTACATTAATGTTTTGTTTGCGGAATAATTTCTACATTTTTCTTGCAAAATTTAGTTGATAGATTAAGCAAACAACAACAGTGTAAACAATCCAGCAGATGACAAATATGAAAGGGAGACACGATAAAAAGGTTGCACTACTCATATGAATATATAATTACCAGTATTAATTATAAACAATAATATATGACTCTTAGCTTTGTTTGACAATGTTCAAGTGCTTATCTAAAACTGTTAAATTAGGTCTTACACTTAAATCACACCCCAAAATCTAGCTCAAAGAAAGGAGGATTGCCCAAACCTTATAAGGAGTTCACATATCTCATTAACTATAGAGTACTTTTGCCGATCAAACACCGTGTGACACAAATATAAGGTTGGTTTGAATCAAAGCTACTTGATTCGATCGAATATGTAGCCAATATTCTAGGTCCACCCATAGTTTCAAGGATGTCTACAACTCTCTAGCCAAAGGAAGAAAACATGATTGATCTCTCTTTTCTCCATTTATTTAGACGTGTGATATTTAAATAAGATAAATAGAGAGGCGCCGGTGCATATATCTTTGAGATCATAATCAATAGGCACATAATTACTAGTAATATATATGGTTTATATACTTTCATATCTTGCATGATGATATTATTGAAATTAATTTACTATAACTAAGCACATGCATGCATGGCTAGCAGATATTGGGGCCAAATCCCACAAAACCATTAGCTCCATCAATAGAAATTTGGATGCCTTCTTGCTGGATATTCCCTATTATGGAAAGTCTGGTTGGAGATGGAGCAAATGCAAAGCAGAATGTGCCCTTTCTATCCACTGGAATTAGGAAGTTCCTAGCTGGTAGGGTTAAGATGGGACCACCCATGAGGAAAAACGAAATGGTTGGTACTCGAACCGTTACAAACCCGTTAAGCTCATAGCAGGTGTCGAATATTGACATGGCGGGTGCCCGTGGAAGGCTTGAGGTTTGGGTTGCAAAGGCATCGCGAAACGCCACATAGGCTTCCTGGGGAAGCCTGGTAACGGCTGTCCCTGTATCCATAACCACTCCTCCATCTCCTTCCTCAGTTAATCGAAATGCATCTTCAGGTATGGGTACACGCGCTCCTCCAACTCCAAGACCCGACATGCCGATGTAATAGAAACTCGGAGCCCGTGGGTTTCGGATGAGTGGTACCCATGCTGCACCGGCGGGTAATACTTCCCGTCCGAATTCAAGTGATCCAGTTGATCCAGTACTGCCCCGGCTAACCAAACAGTAACTAAAGGCTCCACCTGTTTGTCCACCGAGTTGTCCAACAAGTGACATGGAGCCACCTCCAAGACCCAACAAACCGGCAGCCCCAATAAACATACCGTGGTTACTATGGCCACATCCGATGGCGACGTCACGAATAACGGTGTGGCCAAAAGTGAGGGTCTCGAGGGCCATGGTCCCCTTGGTGTAGGAGCCATCACCATACATGACCTGGTATTTGCAGCGACCAGCATGACAGCCGGAGTTATCTATGCGGTCGCAAAGGGAGGAAGAACATGGTACACCAGAAAAAGAAGCGGAAAGGGAAGGGTCAAATACGGGGTCAGACTGATGGTAGCAATGGGTACAAGGCTGGCACTGAACCCAAACAATATCACTACCAGCATCAATAACCATGTATTGTTGTCTAACAGGACTACCAACACCAATCCTGACAAAGTATTCTCCACTGCCTTGCTCCATACCGGAAATAACCTCACTCCCGAAGCCGCCGAATTCCTCCTCCTTAACCTCATCATAATTAGTAGTAGCAGTGAGTGTATGGACCCTTTTGAGGTCTCTTTTCATGCGAGCTTGAAAGCGGTGAGGGTGATCAGTAAAGTGAGAAAAAGGCAATTTGTCTCTGTGAAGAAGCTTGAGCTTCCATCTGCTATTGTCATCATCCACAATATTAATATCATGTGTTTCAGGAGGTTGGATTAATGTTGATTCTTTAATGGCTTGGTTGACATCCAAGAGTTCATGGGTGGGAAATGGGATTGCATGCCCAGATGTGCTCTTGCTTTCATAACTAACACTTGCACTTATGAAAGTCATGATGGAGAGCAAAAATATTGAAGGGACAAACATTGCTCTCTTTTCTTTTCTCTGGGAAATTGTGACCAAAAGGATACTTAGGAAAGGGGAATTTATCTACTTTGCCTTTCCACATATGTACAACAAAAAGGTACCCCATTTTGGTTTGGTTTTTCATTAAAAAAAATCTAAATCAATTATGTCGATTTATTAAATCTAAAAACTAAATCAAACTACGCAAAGTCGGTTTTTTCGGTTTCGATTTTAGTTGATTCTTTCGGTTTTTCGGTTTTTTCGATTTTTTACAACTATACAATGTTTGAAAAAGATATCAAATATATTTTCACTTATCTGTGTGATAAGCTAAACTTAAGAAATGTTAAATGAATAGAAATTTTCGTAAACACGGTAAAATTCACATGAGTACAATTTTTTTTTTGAAATATCAACGTTCATTATGTTAAATTAATAAGATTAAAAGATATAGTCAAACTGAATACAAAATGAAATATTTACAACGTATAACATTGAATTTGAAAAACTATAACAATATAATTATAACTTCGGATCTTAATACAAAATAAAATATTTACAAATTTTACAAGCCCAAATTTGAAATAAAATATATAAACATTGAAAACTATAAACTAACTAAAAATATATTAACAAAGTAGATTATAAATAATATTTTTTATCTATAAAT
>JAJOOR010022714.1:0-23623 GCA_036250505.1 Solanum acaule | reverse complement strand
CCCTCCGTCCAACAATAGATGTCCACTATACTAAAAATAGTTGTCCAACAATATTTGTCCAATTTAGAAAATCAAGAGATAATTTACCTTTTGCGTCTATTTTACCCTTTATGTTAAATACTATTTGTCATCTAACATATTTTCCAATGCATTAAATTTAATAAAGTCAAAGGGTACAATAGTAATATTACCCTTATTATTTATTGTTTCTTAAGGGGTGTATCAAGTTAATAGTGGACAACTTTTGTTGGATAGAGGGAGTGATAATTAACACTTACGATGAATTTATATTAAATTTTGCTTATTGAACATCTTATATAAATTACTATCAAGAATGCGTCATGCTTTCACCATTGGATGACAGAAATTCAATAGGTACGTAACAATTTATCCTCATCTGTCGGTTCTACTTTTATTTTCTTTGTTCATTTTTTCCTCAAACCATTAACTAATATGGTGAAGTTTTTTCATATTCTATGTAAATTTTATGAGATCACATTTTGTTTTTTGTTATGCGAAACAAAAAACTATAGAGTTTATTATAGTGCATTTTAATGAAGCAGTGAAATCAGACACGGGGTTGTGCTTCAAGTTTTTTGTTGAATCATGAATTAGTCAAATTCCATTATGTTCTATATTATAATCTTTTATTTTCTGGTAATTATTTCCTATCATATAGTGTACCAAATTTATCATCTACAATATGTTTAGATTAAGTTTTTGGGATAAACATGCAAAGCATGTTCCTAGAACTAGTAGACTCATAATATGAAAACATTAAATAGTGTGACAATACACATGACAAATAGACTCTTGCACCTACTATGAATTACCCTGGCGTTCCTTCAAAGTTGCTCAGGCATTCAGGCTTATTCAACTTAAATATCTTCTTATTTTATTCTTTATCTAATTTACCCGCGCTTCATGCGGACATAAATAATCTTTCTAAGCTTTTGAATAACCTTTCCAATAATCGACTGTTATAACAAATAAAAAAGTAAATTTTAGTAGATTTTAAGAACATTTCAACAGAACTTAAATGATTTGACATTATCACATATCTCAAGAATTTTAAATATATAATAAGTGATTAAAAATATCTTTATATCTAATTATTTTTTATCTTTTACATAATTTTTCATAATATATGTTTGATGATATAATTGTCTTGTTAAAACTGAATGATGTTTTTATGTAGCGATTAAACATATTTTTTTTCTATTTTTTTTGTACATGAAAAATATATAATTGATAATTTTATGGTTAGAATAACTCCTTGTTAAAAACAAATTATACAAAAGTTTTCGATAATCAATATTAGTTATAAATAAGTTAAGACCGTTAAAAATGTACACCACAACAACATAAATAGATTTTTTTAGAGACAATCTACTTGTCTGAGGTCAAACGTTCACCACATTTCGTTATTGTCTGGCAAAGTGAAAAGTCGAATTGATCTACTACTTTGTTAGTCTAACAAAATTTATAGAAGGAGAAAAATAAATTTGAAACAACAGCAAAATAATATTGTTGACACTTTTAGAAATTCATTCTTCATTAAACTGCTGCTCTGAAGGCCCTTCTAGATGATTCAACAATGCAACTTTACGACTTTTTCAGAAATATGTATGTATAGTTGTTGCATTATAAAAGTACAAGTAGATCAAAATGTTAAATTCTAGACTCATATTAAAGAAATATTCTCGAACATTAAAAAATTAAAAATCAGTCTAACCTAGATAACTCAAATGCTCAGCAATGACTTGGAACATAAAGGACAACAAATCTATGTTAATAGACATATGTTTTGTAGCTTAAGATATTACTTTTATTTAGAGCAGGTTTTGTTTCATATTCTTCAAATTGAGCTTGCTGAAAATAGTCATAACTCACACCAAAAATATTTAGTAGAGCTGAATGAGAAGGAAAAAAAGAAAATATTAAAGGACGAAAGCTTTGTCCAAGTGAGATCATATATATATCAAACGAAAAATAATCAATACAATTCTAAGAAGACAACAAAACAGTGAGAAAAAACATACATTAAAGGGAATAAATTATGAGATAACCAATGATAATAACAAAACATTCTAACCAGAAAAGTTTTCATTTTTAAAATAACATACCTCAGAAAATTGGCTAACACTTCAATCAACTTTCAATCCTTAAAGTATTCATAATATACAGTGATAAAATTTAGTAAAAATAGATAACAACATAAAACAAAAAAAATATGGGCATGCAAAGTTATTAACTCAGAGGATTTTCTAAAGAACATAAAATCTCATCCTTGTATGTAAAGAAATGATGTTGTTGATGAACAAATGAGAAAACTTGCTTGAATACTCAATTAACGTTTGTTATTTAATATGTACTAACAAATACTTATAACAGTAAAATTGCGGAAACATAAACAACAAAATTTAAAGCATGTACTCAAAAATAAAAATTAATAATATAAGTATAAATTAATGATGTAAAAACATACCAGGATTTGTAACAATAGAATGAAACAAAATGGAAAAAATCGAGCCCACTTAATGCACAATGTCCCCTTAAGGAAATTATTCCCCTCTAGTACCTGAGATTTAAAGGAATAAATCCTCTCAGGAAAGAACGATTCTATTCACCAGTGTATTGATACAAAAAGAATAGTGTGAGTCATTCAACAGGAGCAAAGCACACAATTATTTAATTGTCCAGAAGAAGAAGAAGAAGTTCAAAATTTTCGTTGTTTTAAAATGAGAGGAAATTTCTCTATTTATAGACAACAAAAGGTAGTGTGAACAAATGCTTATTGTGTCTTATCGGAAAGGTCCCAACCTTTCATAAAAGTGGCAACTTCTCATAAAAGGTGCAACTCTTCATAAAAGTCGCAACTCTTCATAAAAGTCACAACTTTTCATGAAAGGGGAAGGCTAGTTTTGGAAATAAAATAAATTAAAAGGGAATCATGGTTTGTGGTGGCGCCACGTAGGCAGGTCTAGGGTTCTCTTATATATATATATATATATGATTATTTTATTTTGCAATAAAAAAGAGGACCAACAGAGGTAAACAAAAGATTGAAATGGAATTGATTGAATTCAAAGAAGTATGCGCTGATACTTTCTCGCAAATGAAAAATACCCTGTTGTTCAAGTGTAAAACACAGAGACAATGGACCAATTTCCTTGTTGTATTATTGCAAGAATAACGGTTATTTGTAGGTGTACAAGTAAATATATGTAAGGAAATTTTAAAACAAAAATCCCTAATATTTCAACATATTCTCTACCTATGATAGTGCAATGTATAATATATGTAGACTTGTCTATGTGCATTCTGCAACACTCCCCCCTGAAGTTAGAGCATAGATATTAATAATGCCCAATTTGTTAAAAAGATATTCCACATGATTTTTACTTAAAGCCTTCGTAAATATTATACCCAATTTCTCCCCAGTCTTCACATATCAAGTGAAAAATGTGTTCTCTTAAATCTTCTCATGGATAAAGTTATAGTCAACTTCTATTTGTTTTGTCTGTTCATGGTACACTGGACTTGAGGCAATATGCAGAGCAACCTGATTATCACACCAAAGTTTTGCTGTAGAAGAAGGCTCCAAACCAATCTCAGTTAAAAGGTGATGTATCCATAGTATTTAACAGATGGATTGAGCCATAGCTCTATACTCAAATTCTGTACTAGATCGAGATACAACATTTTGTTTCTTACTCTTCCAAGATATCAAATTTCCACCAACAAATATACAAATAGCTAGTAGTAGATCTTCTATCATTTTTGATCCAGTTCAATCAACATCGACTGCTCATAAATTTCTCAACCTTAGATACAACATAATAGGCTAATGTCTCATATCAGTAAGAACTTACATAATTTTAGATCATAGTCGGACATTTTCTCATAAGATTATCAGCTTGCTCAAAAGGGCACATATCGACTTTACTACTAAAATAGTAAATAATGGAACAAGTATTGATTTTTCAGACTAGATACATTGATATTACAACAAGAAATCACTAGGACACTTCCTACACCATAAATAATACCCTAAGAAATGAAAGAATATAAGTTATATAATACATAACCTACGATTAACTAGATCACAACCTTTCTAGACATTCAGAAAATTACACAAGGTACAAATTTCCTCTTTCAGCCCATTCAAAAATATGCCAGATAACAGTCCATCAGACATCTCCTGCTTAGACGCTGACACCTTTTCAAATTCTTCACAAAACGCGGTTACTGTCGTAACCTGCTTCAGCCCCTTTAAAACAACATGCTGATTGATCTTCTGAGAATGATGAAATCGGTTTAACAACTCCCTTTGAAGTTTTCCCAGGTTAACATTGGTTGCCTAGACCTATCCAATAATAGCAATTTAAGACCTTTCCTTCCAAACAAACACCTACTACCTGTAATCATTCCGCTTCAGAAATTTCATCTACTCCAAAATGTCGTTCCACATTGAAAATCCATCCTAAAAGATCATCTCCTTCGAAAACTGGTAGTTGTGGTTTCCAAAATTTCTTCCCATTTTTTTCTCCAGCCAGGTTGACATCGCTTCTCTCTTCTTAGTTTCCGATGAATCTAGTTTGAGAAAGGAATGATTCTCCCATCATGGTTCCCCCATGTGCTTCAATTCTCGCAAGAGACTCTCTTATTTCTTGAAGCCATCCTTTCGGTTTTTTGACATCTTCTCTTACCCTTGTCAAATTAGACTCCACTTGTTCGACTCGTCTTTCCAATCTATTCACCATCTCAGAAAGTTGCTCCTTTAATACCTAATTGATTGACGTTACTGCTGAAATATTAAATAAAGGAATAGATATTGATGTTTCACACCAGATACATTGATATTACACAAGAAATCTAAAATGCAATCACTAGGACACTGCCAATACCACAAATTTCATCCTAAGACATGAATGAATTTTAGTTATATAATACATAATCTACGATTAACTGGATCACAACCTTTCTAGACATTTGAGAGTCTAGAGCTCTCCCAAATTCCCTTTTCCTTTTCCTGAACACCCTTTTTTAACTGCCTTGCCCCTTCTCTAAATAAACAACCAGACAATTATTAAGTCTTCTAATTGTTTATTTTGGTCTCTTAGAATAAGCTTTTATAACCTGCGGCACATCAGTACATAATCGTTATGAGATTTTTTTAAATAAGGTCAGTTATTAAAGGAAAAAGGCTCAAATATGCTATCGAACTTTAGAAAATTACACAATGTGTACCCTAAATGTAGTGCTATTGATTTTTTGTCCCTCGTTAGAAAAGTCTTTAATGAATGACAAATTGTTCTTTATTATGGCACGTGTAGGAACACTTACCAGGAAGGTATTCATTCTTTTTTGCAACTTAGAGGAGAAATCAATCAGCGGAGAAAACTAGTGAAACAAAGTTTGTAACACTAGACTTGCTGAAAAACTCTGGTGGTGAATAACATATCAAACAGTGTACTATCACCTAGTATTTGGAGACTTGCTAAGCTACTACATATGAGAATTGATGATTATTCTGTATTTGAACTAACTGTGTTATAAGAGGACACAACGTTAGAGAATTTGAGAAAACTATATCAGCTCAACCTTTTCTGTTTGGAAGACCCAGAGGAATCTTTTCCCATGCACAAGGAATAAGTATTGTGGAGATCCCAAATAGTTTTGCTTCATTAAAGTCAATCACACAGTACGAAAGACATCAACTTAAAGATTCGACCTTTATGATTAAGGAATATGTTGCAGATATGATGCGAGAAGACAAGCTTGGGGTAATCTTCTACATGTGAGTTTGTGCGTGAAATGGGGTCCTTATTTCCAGGCATCTGTTGTGATTATATCAACTTCGGCAGAATGACCATTTAAACTTTGCCTTTTGTGACAACTTTATATCTAGTCACAATCTCCATTGAATCTGCTTGCTGCATTTATTGCAGTCACTAGCCCATAAAACAACAAAATGGACAACGTCTCTTTGATGTTACTGCTCATATTTTGTTAGATGAACTACAATGACAAATGCTAATGCAGACACTTGGTTACTAGGATATAAGTACGAAACAAGTTCAGATTAGCAAAATTGAGATGTGAAGACGATTGATGATAACAACAAATTCAAGTAAAAACGTAGAAAAGGTTCTATCAAAAGAAATATACAAATTGAGAAAGAATGTGCTTGTTGTAACACCTTTCAAGAATGATAGTACAAGATGTTTTGGAATAACTATGATCAAATAGCTCGAGTTATCACAAGATACTTAAAACTGTACAACCATATATAATTATCAGTTTTTGTTCATTCTAATTCAAATCTTAGCTATTCAGGCATGATATTCAAGATTGTATAACCATGCATTGAGGCACAAGATCTTTCATAGGGAGCGAACCGATGAATTGAACTGTATAGCCACTCATCTCTTAGTTATCGAATAACAGATTGTGCCAGAAATCTTTTCTAAACTCTTACTCCCAATACAAAAACATAGATTAAGAAGAAAAAATTTGGGTATCTGCAAAACCATCATATATTCATACTCCATATACATCAACTTATTAGTCCTAATTCTTAAATCGTTTACACAATTGTAAGCCAAACTTTTCTTGCTAATACAAGTACAGAAAATCAGACAAAAATTTGAGAATCTAGATATTCCAGTCACAAGTACGAAAGAAAAAATACAGGCCTAATTCTTGAATAATGAACCTTAGAAAATAATCTAAAAATAAACCTTGATAATAAACTAGGATGCCGATATAACCCAATTCCATCACCAAAACCCAATCTGCGATCCTTGATCAATTTCACAATGGATAGAGAATAGTCATTACTACTTACAATATCCGTACAATGAATACAATTTTCAAGAAAATCATGAATCTGCTTGCTGCATTTAGTGTTGTCACAAGCCCAGAAAACAACAAAATGGACACTGTCTTTTTGATGTTACTGTAAATATTCTGTTAGATGAATCATGGAGAACTACATTGACTAATGCTAATGCAGACACTTGGTTACTAGAATTCAAGTACAATATCAGTTCAGATCAACAAAATTGAGGTGTGAAGATGATCAATGATATCGGTAAATTCAAGTAAAACTGCAGAAAATGTATGGACTAAAAAAGAATGTGCTTTCTTTAAGACCTTTCAAGACCAAACAACTTGCTCTTTTTCCCTTATTTAAGGTATGGACTCTACTATTATGGATATTTATTTTGCTCTACTGACATTTCAAGTGTTGAAGTTGCCTTTCTTCTTCTATCCTTCTTTCGCTCTAGTTATTAGCTAGGATTTTCAGAAACAGTTGAGCATCGAGCAACTTCGATTAAGCAGAAAAATGGAAACAAAGACTTGAATGAATGTAGCATTATTCTTTTGCTAATGCAAAAGCTCTCAGTTAGATGATTGAAAGAGTTTAGACCCTAAATTGTTATAAAATTAGTTGTCTTAACTTAATACATCTCTGTTCAATTTAGAAATCACATTCCTTTATTCAAACATGCCCTAATACTCTGTACTCTTATTTTCTATAGATATCTTATTTACTGTACTCTATTGTATGAAATCCATCAACAATTAAGGGTAAATCTTGTACCATTGAGGGTGTGCCAAAATGGGGTCCTTAATTAGGTCATGTTATGTCCTTATTTCCAGGCATTTTTGTGAATATATCAACTTATTTCTCACATTAAGCTTATTTCTAGGTTGACAAAGAACATCACAACTATCTAAACTATTATACAAACTTAAAAGAACACTATAATAATAGGGAATGAAAACACAAGTGCAAAAAGGGAATTGCGTAGACTAAATTGGGAACTTCTAACATTCCAATTTCATAATTATGTCTTCAGTTATTACAACTTTATGAAATAGTAATATTAAACCAAAGACTATGATATTATGTTGTTTCTGGTTCTAAATTATTGAACCTTTCCACTAAGAGCCAACCTGAGAAAGCAATTTGAACACTAAACAAGAAAATCTAGGATCCCAATAAAGCCCAATTTCGTCACCATCGCTAAATCCGCGATCCTTGAACAATTTGATGCACCAAAGAGAAAAATCATCACTGTACACTTTCCTGAGCCAAACACTTCCACCTTCATACTTCTTAGAGACATTCCCCTCAGTTACATCCCATATGTCAACACACATACTACAGCTGTTCTCCAAAGTTTTGGCCATGTCCAAAATCTAGTATCGAAGGATGTACTCAAACATCTCGAAAAATGGAATCATAAGCATTCTAACAACGATCTCGTTATGGGTAATCTTTTTCTTGATCTGCCATGGGTTTTGTAGAATGATTTTTGGGGCAGGGTATAAGTCCTTTATTTCCACTAGTTCTCGAGTCACAACATGTGGAGTTGTAACGACCTTATTTCCGTCGTTATGGAAAAGTCAATAGGGAAATAATTGGGGACAAAAAACTTTTTCATAGTAACTTGAGATTTCCTAACCTAGTCCAGATTTGGACGAAACCAGAGTAAGTGAGGTCTAGGGAAATCTGGTAACATTTGGGTAATCTAGTTATGAATTTAATCACATGAGTAGATATATAAGATGTTAAGAAACCCATAATATTTTACCAAATTAAATTCAGGCTATTAGAACTCCTGCAATTGAACTTAGCGTGAACGGGTATTTTCTGAGTGTCATGGGTTGAAGGTGTGTTGTGAAATGATGGTCTTGGAATTATTTAAATAGCTCACTGGTTCCGTGCAAGCGGTTGGGGTGGGATTTCTGCCGCTAGGGTGGGGCCGCTGTAGCGGGGTGAGGACCGCTGTGGCAGGTCCGACGTGACTTAAGTCAGAAATAAACCCCAAAATGTCTTTATTCTGCACTTTTCAATTTTTAGAGTAAGGAGACAAACACCAGGCGATTCTTGACAGTTTTCCACCATCCTTAAGGCTAAAGGTAAGGTTTTCACTCCCCGAATCTATTTTTCGATCCGTAGAACTTAGTTTCTTGGGTAATTATCGATGATGGAGGGGTTTGATGTAGAATCTATGGTGGAAAAAGCCCTAATCTGGGTATGGGGATCAAGGGTTGGTCTAGGGTTATTGAGTTCATTGTAATCCGGATAATTAGACCTTTGATTGTTTATCCTTGCTTATAAATTGTTGTTTGTAGACCTAGAACAAGTGGAAAGAATCCGGAAAGGGAAGATTCAAGTGCCTTAGGGGATTCAAGCTTGGATTCTAGGTATGTGATGGTTGTGATTTCATGTTAGTGTGATATATGTTTGTAATTGCTTCGTTGTAATGCATGTATGTATGTGAATGAAACCTATTAGTCACACCTAATGTAATTTAGTATGAACGAATGATTGTATTCGATGAATTAACAATTGATTGTATGATTATGAGAATGTACATTGTTATTGTGATTGTGGCTTGTTGAATGGATCGCAGCCACGTTCCGGCATAAACATGGGATCGGTTGCCACGTTCCGGCATAAATATGGGATCGGTCGCCACGTTCTGGTATAAACATGGGATCGACTGCCACGTTCTGGCACACTAACTTGGATCGGGTACCACGAACCAGTATGCTAACAGTTTGGGTTTGGGTTCCATGAGAGGACCATTGAATTGTGATGTGTATATATTTGTTATGATTACGTTCATATCTAATGATGACTGATATTGGAATATTGTATGCTGCTCTAAAAGGATAATTGTATCTTTTGAGTCTTGTGAAATTGTGCGTTATTTGTAAGTGATGACTTATATTGTATATGTGTGCTTTACTTTGTTGTTACTACTTATGTATATTTCACCTTTGGGATAGCCATGTGATCCTACCAGTACACGACGATTATGTACTGATACTGCACTTGCTTGTTCTTTGTTGAGTACAGGGCATCTTCAGGCGGCTATTGATAGAAATCAACTAAGTGACTATTGAGCGTGATCGGATTCAATGGTGAGCCAAATCTTTTAGGCTGCCGTGGATCTTTCTTGTTTGAATCCACTCTTTTCGGACTCAGACTATTTGTTAAGGTTTTTGTTTAGTTTTGGGGTTGTACCCCTTGTTCTTAGACTTGTCGTTAGTAGAGTTTTGGTACAATGACTTTCAGGTTCTAGGGGTTGTTCTTCCGCATTAGTTTGGTTAGTTATTTGTTAAAACCTTGGAGTTTATGAGGACTCCATTTTTATTGTCATTTAAACTTGCTTCCGTATCTTTAAATGCCTTGGTTTTCATAAAATTTGTTTTTTTGGGTTGTAGTAATGGTTCTCCCACCGGATGGTTAGTGTGGGTGCCAATCACGATGGTCTGGGTCGTGACAAAGTTGATATCAAAGCCCTAGGTTCGTTGAACTCATTGTACCAAAATGAGTCTAGTAGAGTCTTGCGGAACGGTACGATGACGTCTGAGATTTTCTTTGAGAGGCTATAGGACTTTAGGAAAAACTCACTTCTTTCTACTCTTTCGTGCTATGACTTGAATACAATTGGTATCTGGGTGATACAAATTGGTATCTTTCCTCCTTCACTCTATGGTCCGAACTAGAGCAAGAAAAGGGGTAACACAGTCACTAGCAAGAGAGGATGTGTATAGACTACCGACAGTTAAATAGGGTCACCATTCAAAACAAGTATCCATTGCCTCAGATAGATGGCATATTTGACCAATTACAAGGTGCATTAGTTTTCTCAAAGAGTGATTTAAGGTCTGGTTACCATCAATTAAAGATTGAGACGGTTAAGAATTGGGTTCGACCAAGTTCTATGATTGAAATTAGCAGTTTTGTGGGGCTCGCTAGCTACTATTGTCGCTTGTGGTATGAGTTGAGTCCAATTGGTATCTCAATGAGGTGAACTAGACGTTGTAGTCCCAACTGAAGGGACACAAGTAAGTTAATTGGAACTGACAAGGTTCCAATTGGTATCTGGCCTTAGGGGTCGTATAAGGCATATATGTTCAATAACAGTCGTCTATGGAATGAACTAATTAAGGAATTTGGACTTATTTGCAAGTTGTAATTGCTTGAGTGTCGTGAAACTTGTTGTGAAAAAAAATTCATCACGAGATTACGTGCAAGGGTCTAGATAAATTACGATGTGGTTCGTAAATGAGAAATTTGGATGTGCGTTGCGACCAACTGATAACCGTGTGAGAGTCTGGGTATATCCTGGGGATATGTGTGTGGTAGTGTTGAAACGATGTAAAAAGATTCTAAAGTGCATACTTCGTTGGGTTGACCGGGGGGTAGACAATGATTGTCCTAGCTAAAGCTATTTTCTTGAAGGCCTAGTTATAGTCGGGAAATCTAGGGGAAATATACAAAAAAGAGGAACCCCAGAAATTGTTGGCAGGGGTTCTGTTTGTGTCAAGGCTGCTGGGGCGAGATTTTTCCTGCCACGGCAAGACCGCCAGTGCGGGATTTCTCCCGCCAGAGCGGGACAAGGCGAGATAGAATCTCAGCCCTGTCTCCCATAAATTCCCCTAGTCACAATTATGGACCCCGAATCGTACCCGAACTAACCTCCGCGATCTAACTCAATGTTCAACAATCAAATATAAGTTATAAAGTGTGTTACAATTGTGGAGAACCTGGGCATATAAGGAGGAAATCAGCAAGGTTGTGGAGGCCGGGTAAATGGTAATGCATGTATAGGAGCAGTGCAACCAGACAAGGAGGTTTCCTGTCAAGACGACAGGGCTCAGTTATATGCTTTACCGGGCAAGACCGAGTTTGACGTGTGTGATGCAGTGGTCACAAGTGCTACTCTTATCTGTGCCTAGATGGCTATTGTTTTGTTTGATCTGGGTTCTACTTATTCATATGTGTCAATTCAATTGCCTTGGGATTTGATGTGGTTGTGATATACTTGATGACCCCATCCATGCTTCTACCCCAGTTGAAGAGTCAGTCATAGTCAACCATGTATTTCGTGTTGTCCTGTTGTGCGTATGGATTTTTAGATTTGGGTTGATTTGGTTATGCTAGATATGACTGACTTGATATAATCTTAGGCATGACTTGGTTGTCCCCCTATTATACCGGGCTTAATTGTAATACTAAGTCAGTAACTCTAGAGATCCCCGGTAGGGCAAGATTAGAGTGGGAAGGGGTGTATGAGCCTAAGCTAGCTAAGATCATATCCTCCATTCAGGCTAGGAAACTGGTAGAGCAGGGTGTTCTGGCGTATTTGGCTCATGTTCGGGATGTTGTGGTTGAGTCTCCCTCTATTGAGTCTATTCATGTGGTGTTTGAGTTTAAGGAAGTGTTTCCTATGGATTTGCCTGGTATGCCTCCGGATAGAGATAAAGATTTCTGCATTGACTTGGAAACTGACACTCACCCCATCTCCATCCCTCTGTATCGTATGGCTCCAGCTGAATTAAGAGAGCTTAAGGCTCAAATCCAAGAGCTTCTTTATAAAGGTTTCATCTGTCTGAATGCTTCCTCGTGGGGTGATCCTGTCTTGTTTGTTAAGAAGAAGGATGGTAGTATGAGGACTGGTGATTTTATCTTAAGCCATAAAGGAGTGGATTGATACAGGAATGAGAAGCTTATGGATAAAGAAATTTCCATTGAGTATACTTGGGCAAAGGAAATTGAAGATTTTAGCAAAAAGGTGCGTATAAAAATTAGGTTAGTCCTTTGAATTTGATGAGTATTCCTAAGTTTAAGATGTCGTGTAGATGAAAAGGTTGACTTCGTAGTGATCGTCAGGGTTGACAATCATAATGGTAATAAGAGTTTGTGATGGGATGCAACTATATAATAAGATTGTGGTTAAGCAAATTTGGTGTAGTAGTTATGATTTGCGACTATCTAAGGTTGTGGCTTCCTAATATTTGGTGAGTAGCGTGGTTGCATGGAAGGTTTTGAGAGATGGTGGGACACCACTCGAATAGAATTTAAAAAGAGCTAGAATCATAATGAAGAAAAATAGTGGAATGTAGTACAACCTTTAGAGAGAGGCGAGAGCAAGAATATTTTATTTGATTATAAAGGCTAAAGAGATATCTTTAGAGGGGTAGATAATTGGGTTCAGAGATGCGTGATTTCATTCGTTTTGCTGTGACTATGGTAATAGTATCACAAGTCCGTCAGATTGGTTAAAAACTATTGGAAAGGACTTGAGAAAAGAGTGTACATACATTAGTCCGAGTGTGATGATAAGTGCCTTGCTTTTTTTTGTTTTTAGTAATGAGTACAATTGAAATTTTAGTGAAAAGATATTGTAAGATCGATGGAGATGCGATCAATGATAAGCGAAGATTCAGGATTTCATAAAAATCTTCAAGGTATAAGCTAATGTTGATAGATAAGGGGATTGTGTTATACAGTTGAGTTTACTATTCAGATTTTTCATTATAAGTCTACATTCGTGGTGATATATTTTGTCAAGGTATGAATATGTAAGGTGAGGAATGATTAATTGTATCAGGTATTGAGCATGTGAAAGGACTTACACCTGGTTTGAGTCGTAAGGTTTATTATGGTTGATTGCTAAGTACCTAAGAAAGGTTTTGAGTTAAAAGTGTTGGTTTAGAGTAAGGTAAATGGTCGAAGTGTTCATGATAGTTGTTAGTTTTGAGAGTGTGAACCTCAATGGAATGACATGAAGAGTATGTGGAGTCAACCGAATGGAAATGTCTGGTATCGACTCTTTAGAGGAAAAACTTTGGTGTTATTCAATACTTATTCTGTAAATTCTTACGTGACCATCTATTTCTTTTTGTACACAGTTGTGAGTATGATTCAATAACTATATTCACATGTGTTTTCACTTTTGTGGGTGGATCCCTAGTGGTGGATCATATGTATTGATCCTGCGATGTTCTCTTTGTTGAGTGGGATGATTTGGGAAGACGTGGTTAATTCAGATGACTTATGTGGTGTGGTCTTGGAGTTGTTAAAGTATTTTAGTGGTTCTACTTGTACCACCTTGCTTATGTGAATTATAGAAGAGCTACCTTGCGTATTTATGGTTGTCCGACAATCTTGATATTCATCTTGTCGTTGAGGTCATGTATCGATTACGTGTGGTTGAATGTGGGGATCATTGGGTCCAATTCTACTGTTCTTAAGAGGCAATATACAATTACTAAATCTAGCATTTTGATAGTGTTGTTGGAGGGTTGGCATGCTTGGACATATCCCTCGATGAGTAACTGATTTCTAAAGATCAATTTTTTTAACTTAAGCTCATGGAAAATTGGGTTGTGAGATGGAGATGTTGATAAAAACTATGATTGTTTGGGTATTATGATTGTGTGTTGGTTGGTTCAGGTTCACCTCTAATTGTAGCGAGTTTTGATTTAAAATATTATCATGGTTATGTGAGAAAGGATTCGTCCTGATGTTTGTGTCAAAGTCCTTGATAACATGTTGCAGAAATGTGTACGATCAAACTTTGGTGGTTATTAGGAATAGCTTTGTTGTTAGTTAAGTGTACATACAACAATAATTATCACCCGAGTATTGTGATGACTTCATTGAGGCATTGTATGGGAGGATGTGTAGGTATTCAATTGGTTGGTTTTGGGACGAAGATTATATCATAAAGTGAGACTCATTATTGTTAAACAAGACCTTCGGTATGAGGAAGAACCAGTTGAAATTCTTGATCACGATGTTCGGAAGCTAAGGACATGCGAGACAAGTATCCCTAGTAATTTGACGTTCAGATACTACTCTACCCTTACTTAGCCAGTCTTTCCAAGTTCATCACTCGGGGACGAGTGATGGGTAAATTGGTATCTATTATAACGACCTGATTTTCGTCATTATGGAAAAGCCAATAGGGAAAGAATTGGGGCCATAAAACTTTTTCGTAGTAACTTGAGATTTCCTAACCTAATCCAGATTTGGACGAAATCGGAGTCAGCGAGGTCTAGGGAAATCTGGTAACAATTGGGTGATCGATTTATGAATTTGATCACATGAGTAGATAGATAAGTCGTTAAGGAACCCGTACGACTTTACATAATTGAATTCAGGCAATTAGAACTCCCAGAATTGAACTTGGCGTGAATGGGTATTTTCTGAGTGTCGTGGGTTGAAGGTGTGTTGTGAAATAGGGGTCTTGGATTTATTAAAATAGCTCACTGGTTTCGTGCAAGCCGTTGGGATGGGATTTCTGCCGCCAGGGTGGGGCCGATTTAGCGGGGTGAGGACTGCTGTGGCTGGTCCGACACGACTTAAGCTAGAAATAAACCCCAAAACGTCTTTATTCTATACTTTTTGATTTTTAGAGTAAGGAGACGAACCCCATGTGCTTCTTTACAGTTTTCCACCATTCTTGAGGCATAAGGTAAGGTTTTCACTCCCCAAATCTATTTTTCAATCCGTAGAACTTAATTTCTTGGGTAATTATTGATGGGGGAGGGTTTTCATCTGGAATCTATAGTAGAAAAAGACCTAATCTGGGTATGGGGATCAAGGGTTGGTCTAGGGTTATTGAGTTCATTGTAATCTGGATAATTAAACCTTTGATTGTTGATCCTTGCTTATAAATTGTTCTGTGTAGACCTAGAACAAGTGGAAATAATCCGGAAAGAGAAGATTCAAGTGCCTTAGGGGATTCAAGCTTGGATTCGAGGTAGGTGATGGTTGTGATTTCATGTTGGTGTGATACATGTTTGTAATTACTTCATTGTAATGCATGTATGTATGTGAATGAAACCTATTGATCACACCTATTGTAATTGAGTATGAACGAATGATTGTATGCCATGAATCCACACTTGATTGTATGATTATGAGAATGTACATTGTGATTGTGATTGTGGCTTGTTGACTGGATCAATTTCAACGTTACGGCATAAACATGGGATCGGTTGCCAAGTTTCGGCATAAACATGGGATTGGTTGCCAAGTTCCGGCATAAACATAGGATCGACTGCCACGTTCCAGCACACTAACTTGGATCTGGTACCACGAACTGGTATGCTAACAATTTGGGTTTAGGTTCCATGAGAGGACCATTGAATTGGGTTCCCTGAGAGGACCATTGAATTGTGCTGTGTATATACTTGTGATGATTACATTCATATCTAATGATGATTGATATTGAAAGATTGTATATTGCTCTAAAAGGATAATTGTATCTCTTAAGACTTGTGAAATTGCTCGTTATTTGTAAGTGATGACTAATATTGTA
Source organism: Solanum acaule (assembly GCA_036250505.1). Taxonomy (NCBI): domain Eukaryota; kingdom Viridiplantae; phylum Streptophyta; class Magnoliopsida; order Solanales; family Solanaceae; genus Solanum; species Solanum acaule. The sequence continues at coordinate 7,478 of JAJOOR010022714.1, read as the reverse complement.
TATGTGTGCTTTACTTTGTTGTGACTGCTTATGTATATTTCACCTTTGGGATAGCCGCGTGATCCTACCAGTACACGGTGGTTGTGTACTGATAGTGCACTTGCTTGTTCTTTGTTGAGTACAGGGCATCTTTAGGCGGCTATTGATAGACTTCAGCTAGGTGACTATCGAGAGTGATCGGATTCTAGGGTGAGCCAGTTCTTTTAGGCTACCATGGATCTTTCTTTTTAAAGTCCACTCTTTTCGGACTCAGACTATTTGTTAATGTGTTTGTTTAGTTTCGGGGTTGTACCCCTTGTTCTTAGACTTGTCGTTAGTAGAGTTTTGGTACAATGACTTTCAGGTTCCAAGGGTTATTCTTCCGCATTAGTTTGGTGAGTTGTTTGTTAAAACCTTGGAGTTTATGGGGACTCCATTTTTATTGTAATTTAAACCTGCTTTCGTATCTTTAAATGCCTTAGTTTTCATAAAATTTGTTTGTTTGGGTTGTAGTAATGGTTCTCCCACCAGAGGGTTAATGTGAGCGCCAATCACGACGGTCTGGGTCGTGACAGGAGTGTTGTTAACTTTGCAAGTTTCTTCTTCAGCTTTTGATGGAAAGAAATTGTAAAAGAAAGTCTTTTTCATGCTAAGCAAAGGCCTTTGATCAGCCATTGAAGAAACCAAGGAAGGATACAATTTTCAAGAAAATAAAATGTTGAAAAAGAGAGAGGCAGTAACACCTTATAAAGACACAAATTAGGTTTTCTATTCCAACTTTGAGCGGGAATCAGAGAGAATTAATACTATTTTTAAATTTTAAACTTATTTAAGAGAAGATTTATAAAAAAGGAAATATGTGTCATTTTGGCATTTAAATTCAGGATAATAATTCCAAGATTGTTATGTTATGTGAAGTGTGGACAAAAATATGAGTTTAACTAATATCCATCGACAGTGTAGAATTTTATAGACGGTCAAGTAACTAAATGGGCAAATTCAATGTTTGGTCCTGATTCATGAATCATTTGCACAAGTATCAACAAATCTTTTCTTGCAAATACAAGTGCAGAAAAATAGATAGAAATTTGAGAATCCACATATTCCAATCAGAGGACTAATTCGTTAATCACGAAACTTAGAAAATAATTTGAAAAATAACTTTGATCAATTTCCCGATGGATAGAGAATAGTCATCAGTACTCAACTTCCTAAATGGATTCCACAACTTCCAAAAGTAAGTTCTTCCTGGGTAATCTCTTTCCTGATGTGCCTCATGGTATTCAGATCGAATATCAGGGGAGGGCTTATCTGTATTAGCTCTTGAGTCTTTACTGGTGATGTGTTGTTAACATGTCAAGAGTGAAAAATCTTCGAGACCCACGTCCAATTTCTTGGAGTTGAAACCCTTCGAATTTTTAAGGTCTTAGAACAAAGTCTCTAAAACCTTCTAAAACATAGACTCTCACAAAAATCTCTAAAAATTTGATAATAGAATAATTGATTGATTGATGCTAAGCTAGGAATTTAAAACAAGTATTTATAATATTTGAAAATTTGTGCTGCGGAGGACCATTCGGTGCAGTTAGTCAGGATCATCGATACACTCGGCGATCCGCCTTTTGGTTGATTTCATCGCCTTCCTGCTTTATCGTTTAGCCTCTTCGCATTTCGAGTCATTGGGCGATATGGTATTGTTCGCGAAACTACTCGGCGACGCGCCGACTGCTCCCTTTCATCGCCAACTTGACCTTTTCCTTCAGGGCTCAGCACACTGGAACAAAAGGCGATCTCCATGTCGATCGGCGACTCGCCAACTGGGCTCAGCGATCTTCAGGCCTTCATTTCTTCGTTCTTTTCAGTCGCCTTGTTCCTTTTTGCTAAATAGTGTCCATGCTTTGCCTCAAATTCCAAATACCTGAAATTAAGGGTTTTCATCAAATATTGAGACAAAATATGCATTTGAGGACACTAATTCTATCAAAATATAATCCTAAATGAGTCCAATTTGTGGACTCATCAACACCCCAACTTAAACTTTTGCTTGTCCTCAAGTAAAACTCAAGTTCAGCAGTTCAAAAAGGATGTCTCAAATAGTGCTACACAAGACTCGATCATGAATGTACACAACAAGACTCAATTTACACATGCAAGGATCAATTGTGTACCCAAAGATTAAAGTTGTGACACACCATTACGAAAGATTCTCAAGCTCGCAATACTTGCTTCAAATGCAAGTTCAAGCTCAACAAAAGTACTTGAATGCCCTCACACAAAGGATGATTCCATTTTCACACTCAAAGGTTTAATCATATAAAGCTTCAGAATAAAATGCAACGCTCACACTAAAAATGAAGAACACTATGCATGCTTTCACCCATAGGTTTGCCCATATTTTCCAATCGACACTTGTTTCAGCTCACTAAAGATAAAAGGTCTTTACAAGGCTTGTAATGGGGCAGAGCGCAAATGTATGGTCATTTAGGCTCAGTGACTTTCATCCTCATGAAATGTGGTGCTCACAACACTTTCTTTCCTTTTCTTCATCATTCTCATTTGTGCTCACAAGTAGTCCCATTATTCACTTCCCATGGATAGTTAGAAACCCCGTTTCTTTTTGCATTTTCATAACTCTATTCCATAACTTTTTCTTTCTTTTTTCTTTTTTTTTTCTTTCTATTCTCTCTTCTTTTTGTATGGAGGGATTCCATTTTTCTCAAAACCATGGGTAAGAAGGGGAATTTCTTATATTTCTTGATTACCATCTCTTTTCACCATATCCCCAACTTAGGCTTTTGGCCTAAGTTGGCTATTTAATCTAAACACAAATCATGAGGATTATGGGTATTGGGTAAAGAAAGGTAATTGTTTTATCAAGTTTCTTCCAAAGAAAAGTGAGGCTCAAGGGGTGTTCAAGAGAGGTTCATACACTCATGAGGTAGGCCACAAAAGAGGTATATGTCAAATTGCCTAAGATCATACTAAGAGATAGCCTTAGTTGACCAGATCAACGGGGGAAATTCTAGGTTTTATTATGCATGGTTCCCAGTAAGCTTATCACACAAGACATCGACACTAAAGTCAAACAAGACTCCACACTTTCACTAGTGTGCAACGGTCATCACAAGAGAATCGATTTGATACATGGCTAATCACAACGAGATGCAATGAGTTCACATATTGTCTATGCAAATTCATTTGGTCTCATCGTAGCCGTACATTCATGTTCGTTCGATTATAAGAACTATTCAAGTCATTGGTATTCATCAGAACCGATACTCAAATTAGCAAGAGAACAACCACCTTCCACACATACAAGAGGTGATGAAATTTCTTTGGAATGGTCAAAATCATTTGTAAAAATCATTTTGCAATTTAAAACATGGAGCCACATGCTCAAACATCCACAAAAAGAAGTGTAATAACACAATAATAGCTCCAACCCAAAATATATAAAAAAACACGAACATCAATAACACACAAAGGTGGGCCTCCTCCCACCACAAATACAAACATTTGTCCTCAAATGCAAATAACACACAATCCAAAATGCAGAATAAACAAATACAGAGAGGGAGGTAAAAAGGGGATCCTATCTAGGCGGTCGCTCCATCTGTCTGGGCATTATTGTCTGGAGTAACCTCAGAAGGACCAGCTCCACTAGATCCAGCAAACGGTGTATGTTCCAGGGAAGCCTGCACAGTCGCATCTATCATGGCTGCTTCAGTCTCAGTTTGGTCTTCATCTGTAGCTCCCTCAGTCTCCTCGAGCATCTCATCATCGGTCTCCGCCTTTAACTTAGGATTTGCTGTCTGCTCCGTTTTATCTCCATGTTTGGTGGTAGTCTGAGGCATCTCAGGCACATCTGGAATCTCCACTGTTCCAAAGACCATGGGTATATCGGTGGACTTCAGGTAGTCCACATATTTTCTAAGCTTAGCAATGGCAATTTTTAAAGCCGTCACCTCCTCTGTGGCCCCTTAGTTGCGCTCATACACCGCTATCTTGGCCGCTAGGGCATCAATGGTAGTGCTCAGTGGTGTTACAGCATCAGGGAGGGCATCCTGAATCATGCCCGGAACAGAGGCCTCTAGACTGGTAGCCTAACAATCGGCAGATTGGGCAAGCTGCCCCATCCGGTGTAGGGAAGCCTAGGTGAGTGGAAGTCGGGAAACAACAGTAGGTTTGGGAGGCAGTGCAGCAACAGAAGAACTTGGAGTATCAACATGAGTAGCAGTGGCAATAGATATACCTGAAGGCCTAGGGGTAGGAGTAGGCAAAGATGTCCCTACAGGTGATGATTTTGTGTTTACTGACTCCACCAATGCTGTCTTTTCTTCCTTTCTGCTTGATCCTTAAGGTACTCAGCTTTGATCCTCCGAATATCAGTAGAGGATGTGGGCATCACTTCCACATCCTTCTTGGCATCTTGAGGTACCGAGCACGTTTGCACAGTTCTGTGATCAATACTGGGAATGAAAGTGAGGTCCGGCGCTGCCTTGCACGCATGAGTATATCTGAAGCAATGATCGTACCCAAGTTTATTCGAGTTTTCTCTATGATGCAACCCATGCAGGTTGCCTTGGCAAGGCGAAGGATCGACTCATTCTGGGACAGCATAATTGTGCTGTTGATAAAATCGAACTAAAATTGTGCAGCTATGTTCAGTTCTTTCTTTTCAATCGGAACTCCTTCCGTCAACCACTTCGGAGTATCATCTTAAATTAGTAGGGCTAACCACTTTTTCATCTCATCCAACTTCTCTGTTCTGATCACGTGCTAGCAGTGATCCCTAATATTCGTGGACATGCCCAAGACTGCGATGATTGCCTCACCATCACACTTCACCCTCTTGCCTATAACAACCACATAGTCAATTTCTTTGAAGGCTGGTGCTAGCTGCTTTTTCTGGGGTATTAGTGCACTGTATGCACTGTAGAATTCTCTTACCCAGTTTGGAATATAATGGCCACGGGGTTTGGTGAAGATTTGGAACTTTTAGTATTTCAGGCACTCCATTATCTCTGGGTACCTGTCGATAACCCCATCTGTGGACATACGATTTTCTTCAAGGATCGTCCTCAGCTCCTCAGTCTTTAATCTATTCATTGACTTGGGCGGAGGACCCTGTACCAGAGGTGCCAACACTATTGCTTGTTCTGGGGCTGGAGGAGTAAAAATGGTAGGCTGAGAATTCCTGACCCTAGATGGATCATTAAGCTTTTTAGATCGTGACTCCGCCCTTTGTTCCTCTATCAGCTCATCCTTTTCAGAATTTGCACTTTGGTTTCCCTGTTGTTAACCCTCACTCTCAGATGGGGTGAGATAAGTAGTATAAATGCCATTGCTGTCTGAGATTGCTCCGATAACTCGGATGCCTTGCCTTTACCTTTGTCTTTCTCACCAGTTGTCGACAATTTTGTGGCTTTGTCACTGGATGCAGCTGCATTCCTATTCAGTGTAATCCCATTTGCTTTCCCTTGGCGTGGCATAGTTCTCCCAGCAACTTTAGACTTAGCCATGTCTGCAATTATAGTGGGAAAAGTTAGACAAACTAAATCAAATTCATGTAAACATATTTGCAGAAAGACTCGCTGAATCGCCAAATCGCTTTGGCGAGCTAGGGAGGGCTCACCGACCGGATTGGCTTAAAAATTATGGCCAGTTGGCGATGGGATATCCCTTTTGGCGAGTCGCTGATAGCTTTTGGCAAGCCAAGCTAGCCTTCCAAAAGTTCCATTGCAGCAACGGTTCAAGGTTTAGGCAATGGGCAAAACAAAAGACGATCGGCGAGTTGCCGAGTGCCTTTGGCGACATCAAGCTTCTTGCCGAAAGTTATAGTGACCAACAACACATACAACATGAAATTAAAGGTGATGTGGGGCTATTAGGCGAATCGCTGAGTGGTTCGGCGAGCTCAACCTAGCTCGCCAAACGACCCAACGTGCTTGTTTTCAACCCATTTCTCAATTTCAGCCCCGCGACCCCCGAAAACAAAATTGAAACATGCACTGGTTAAATTAAGGCGAGAACTACAACACCCACTGCCTCGGGATATCCAGACTTTTCCCAATTTCCATGCACACACACCCCTAACATATTTAGCCAATTATAGAGCACGCAAGGATGTAATTTTGACAATAAAATAATACATGCAAGTTATTCAAATTAAAACAAGCACTTGAGCATACTAATCCTAACAGAGAGGCCCAACATACTTCAACATAATAAGATCAATTGCAAATAAGGACAGTTTTCGATAAGATGAACTTGGGGCATATAAAACCAACCTTTGGTGTTGACTATGAGAAGATTGAAATGCTAGGCGGTAATGTAATCCAACTTTGAGCACAAATCACCACTAACAACACTATAAAAATACAAGAAATATAGAAACTAGAGTGCAAGTGTGAGTTTGGGCAGATAAAAGGTGAGGGAAAGTGAATGAGTTTTCAACTTTTAAACCTTTGGCCTACAAAGCCGTCCAGTTGTCGCCCACTCGGCGTCATTAGTCATGCTCGCCCATCCACTTGGTGACATGCCGGGTGGTTAATCGCCTCATAGAATTTTACAGGACCTCCAGTTGTTGTGGGAGTCCAAACGGCGGTCTTCATCGAGATCGGGGATATGGTCGGTGATTCGCCAATAATTTCCCTAGGCTCACCGAGTTTTACAGACTCCAATTTGAATATGTCTTGAGTCAAACGGCGGATTAGGTCGGGTTCACCGACCTCTTCGGTGATTCGCTGACTGGATCTTCAGCTTGCCAACCTGCACTTTTCAACACTTTCCTCATTTTAACCTACAAAATCAACACACCATTATTTTAACATAATAATTGAAAGCGATTAAATCCTTGGGTTGCCTCCCAAGCAGTGTCTTAGTTAACGTTGTGGTACGACGCAAGTCCTTACTCACCATTATTGGGGTTGACCCTTGTATCACTAGGTAACCCAATTGCTTGATTGGACAGAGATGAAGTAACTCATACTTCATAAGGTTCTCAAGCAGCTGGATAGATCTGGAATTAGAACCAATCATCTGGTTCATCACTTCGACGTTCTCCTTCATCTTGTCCAACACTCTATCATGTTCACTTGTCTTGTGAAGAATGATTGTGAGTATTCCTTCCACGCATTGGCCCTCATTGTCCTTAGGCCTTCTTCACTTATGATGAGGGATGTATTTACCCTTCCTTATGCATTGGACTTCGATCTCCACTACCTTTTTGGTCAACCCATCCATCTGAGTCATTAGTGTGGCCAACATGAAGTCCTTCTCTACTTCTTGGTTTGTTTTAGCCATGTGATCAAGCAGGTGTGCTGCTGTCACGACCCAAGCCTAGGGCCTAGACGTGACCGGCGAATGGGGAACCCGAAGGAACCCCAAACAAGCCTCATAGCATATCATTACACATCCTTGGTTGCGGAAGCAATTAAAATGACCATAAACGATAAGCATAATCAAGGGGAAATCGGGACTAAGGGAGCAAGAAAAAA
>JAJOOR010022713.1:0-20197 GCA_036250505.1 Solanum acaule | reverse complement strand
GTTAGAAATCTTGAATTATTGTAGGATTTTAGAACTTTAAATTGTGAACTTTAGAGAACTTGAATTTTTGTAGGATTTTAGAACTTTAGGTTGTGAAACGTTAGAAATCTTGAATTATTGTAGAATTTTAGAACTTTAAGTTATGAATTTTAGAAAAGTTGAATTTTTGTAGCATTTTAGAACTTTAAGTAGTGAACTTTAGAGAACTTGAATTATTGTGGGATTTTAGAACTTTAGGTTGTGAACTTTAGAAATCTTGAATTATTTTAGGATTTTAGAACTTTAGGCTGTGAACTTTAGAAATCCTGAATTATTGTTGGATTTTAGAACTTTAAGTTGTGAACTTTAGAAATTTTGAATTGTTGTAGGATTTTAAACTTTACGTTGTGAACTTTAGAAATCTTGATTTATAGAATTTATGAACTAATTATTACGTTGTACTTTAGAAATCTTAATAAAATATAGTCTTTATGAACTATTTCTAATTTTGAAACGAATTTTTTGTAATTTTGAAACGAATTTTAAAAGACTTTATAAGTCTTTAAATCACAATTTTTGAATGTTAATTTAAGTTTGTTGTTTTATATTTTATGTAGCTTCTTTATAATGTTTTGTGTTTGATTGGGGCTGAACTGAATTAAATTGAATTGAATTGCTTTTGTAGGTGGGCAGCAGAAACTGGTAGTTTCTGCTAGCTAGTTTCTACTATCAAAAAAATTGCAGAAAAAGCGACGGACAGGGTGGTTTTGTCCGTCGCTTTTCTGAATTTTATTTTTTTATAAACCCAGAAAAGCGACGGACAAGGTCCTTTAGTCCGTCGCTTTTCTGGATTTTTCAAAATTTTATTTCCAAAAAAGCGACAGACGGCGTCTCATTGTCCGTCACTTTTCATGATTCTAAAAAAATTAAAAATTAATTAAAGCGGCGGACTTTGTCTCTTTTTTAAAATTAAAAATAAAAAAAGTGACGGACGACGTCGTATTTTTCAAAAAAAAAAACAAAAGCGACGTAGTCATTCGCTTTTCCAAAATTGACTGTATCGCTTTTCCGTCGCTTTTGGCCAAAAAAGTGACGCGGTCAGTCGCTTTTTTCGGTCTCTTTTTGGCCGTTTTTTAGTAGTGCTCGATCCTTCTATCCCCTTCACTTTTTCAATCAAACAAGCACATTATTCATTTGTCCTAAATACAACCATCATTTTATTTTTTGCAAAACAAACTCGATTGTTCATATCATGTGAAAGTATTATATTGAAGATATATTTGAAAGTTTGTAATCATAAATATTTATTTATAAGAGAAACATGAAGATACATAATTTATCAATGTGGCGTCTTAGGATATTTCGATATATATAATTTGGTAAGATTGTAAAAAAAATGGAAAATTTTGATGATTTTCATAACTCGTGGGATTTTCATATTTATGAAAACAAAAATACTATTATACAACTTAAGAAACCAATTTAGATGTGCAAATAAAACTTGAACTTATATCATTTAATTTTATATCGCATATCCAAATGAATCCAACATATTTTGTAATGTTCCCAAGTAATTACAGATGAGAAACAAAATTCTATTTCTTGGCAGTCAAGAAACCCCACCTAGCTATAAACTTGTAACATGCCTAAGATATCAAGAGGATGCGATCACTAGAAATTTAGATAGCACCAAATGGTAGGGTACGTGGGGGAGAGACCACACCTTGGTTTTTTCACCTCATATATATTTTTTAGCACAAAGTTTAGCTTGTATTTTGTAATTAAAATTTGGAAAGAATTATTGCATATTAGTGACAGGATGGTTACGTCATTGGCTAATATACCTTATAGTAACTATCTCTAATGTAGTTAAATTAGCACGTTATTCATCATATTGCTTCTTCATCGTAATTTGGCGTACAAAACAAAATCAGATACTGTCTCCTTGTTTGTTTCTCATGGTCCTCTCCCTAGCATTTCTAACACAAAGTTTGCCAAATTGGTGTGCATGCAAGGCTCAAACATAATATACATGAGTCCGGAGCCTAAAGGACAAAAAAAATTGACAAAAATTCAAAAGGGCACATCAAATTTTTTTTAACCAAAGGGGCAAAATCGCTAGTGGGGTAGTGATTTTGTTTTAACGCCGTTACTCCGTTAAACAATCAAAATCGCTGATCTACTAGCGATTTTGTCCAAAAAAAATTTCCATTTTTTAAAAGAACATCGCTGCCCGTTCAGCGTTTTTGGGGAAATTGTTTTTAAAAAAATAAAATCGCTGCTATGGCAGCGTTTTTACAAAAAAAAATAATTTATAATTAAAATTATCTTGAAAATCGCTCCACAGATAGCGATTTTAGTAAAAAATTAAAAAAATCGCTGCCTTGGCAGCGATTTTAGTGAATTTTTTTTTTGGTGAAATGGCTGCTTGTAAGTGACCTGTAATGTTTGAAAATTTTTAAAGAAAATCTTTTACCAAAATCGCTGCCAAGCAGCGATTTAAAAAAAAAATCTTTTTACTAAAATCGCTACCTGCGAAGCGATTTTTAATATAATTTTAATTTTAAAAATATTTTTTTATATAAAAACGCTGCCATAGTAACTTTTTTTTTTTTTTTTAAAAAAAGTTCTCCAAAAACGCTGCACGGGCAGCGATGTTCTTTTAAAAAATGGAAAATTTTTTTGGACAAAATCGCTGGTAGGTCAGCGATTTTGATTGTTTAACAGAGTAGCAACATCTAATTTAATGTGCCCTTTTGGAATTTTTGTCAAATTTTTTTTACCCTTTAGGCTCCGGACTCTAACATACATTCTCTTAATTCTAATAATTACAATTTATAGCAGTACTAGTGTACTCTTTTTTTTAAAAAAAAAATAACAAACGATACTCTTATGATATATATACAATATGTATTTGTATTTTTTATTTTTTTTTGACACTTTGAAACATAAAAGCTAATTTGGTGCACTGGTCTAGCGGGTGTGGTTTGAATCTCTTGGTTGCATTTTTCTTGTCAACTTTTTCAAAAAACAAATTGCGTATAAAATATATGCATCGAGTTTCAGACCGTGAACTTCAAGACCATCCCACCACACAATGAGTTGTGTTATTTTGTCATGTTTAATTTAAATTTATCAAGTATATATGTTGTATTTTATGTGTGTTTTAACAACATTTTCCAACAAAGCAATATTGACGTTGTGTGACACCGCATTGACTAATATGCATTCCTCTAATGGGGCCTCCTGGTATAGTGAATAAATAAGAAATGGAGGGAATATGAAGTGTTTATCAATATTTTAGTGAAAAGCATTTTTTCTTTATTGGTGGTGGAAAGAAAAGTTCAATTGTTTAAATAAGGAAACATTTATACTTCTTGTTAAAAGGGTTGGAAAGAGGACCCCTCCTCGGCTCTGTTCGGCTACAACTCTGGCTTTAATTTGGAAAATGATCGATCGACTACAACTTTGGTTTTGATTTTGACTTTGGAAAATTATCGATCGAGATATACACTGGTGAGTAAAAACGTTTTATTGTGACACATTGTGCATTCAATGGATTCGATTTTCTTCTTTTCTTTATTGTTTCTGTTTTTTGTTATAGATTCTATTTTCAATACTAGTTTTTAACTTACTGATTTTGTAAACATACTTTAATCTTTATTGTTTTTTACGATTTTATGCAAAGTTGTTGTTCGGGAAAAGAAATAGATTCCCCTTTAAACTTGTACCGAAAAGTCAGTTGCACGCTTAAACTATTATGGCGACCTATTACACACCTCTGCTATTTAAAAGTGAATTTATTTATCCCCTAAAGCTAATATGGCAAAATAATAATAATTTAAAAAAATCACGTGCGTCAGATAATTATTAAAGTATAAAAAAATAATTAAAAATCAAATATTTCTTACACCCCACCCCCCACATCTCTTCTTCTTCACACCCTACCCTTCTCATCTTCTTCACACCCCACCCTCCTTATCTTCTTCACACCCCATTAAGCTTAAAATAAACCAATAACAAGAAGCAACCAAGAAACAAATTACTTCAAATAAGAGTAAAATTTTGGGAGGTTTCAATTGTTGGAGCTTCGACGAACATTTTTTAGTGAATTGAGTGATCGATTGAAAATGGGAAGAAAATTATTTGCTATTATCTCGATCTTTAAGAAACCTCAAAGAAGAACATGGAAAAAGAACAAAGAATGTATGCCCAGATCTGAAAAATATTTGCAACTACAAGCCGCAACAAATAACAATGGAAGCTCATTTTCCATGACCAATCAATGAAAGAAACTGAAGCAACTTCTTGTGGGTACATTTTGAAATGGAAGAATTCTTCAACTCCACGACTAAACTCCAGATGGCAATTTTCTTGGTGGTCATTGCTAAAAGTTTCTTCTTTACCATTTTGCTATGAAGAAGACATAATTATTTGAGAACTTTAATAATTGATTAGGAATTAATTAGTGTAAAATATAATTAATAAAATAAAACTTAAGTAATAAAGAAAAGAAAGTAAAAAAGATGTAAAAAAATACAATTTCTAACATGGCGTTGATGTGGCAGCGAGTGTAATACACCACATACTCTAAGAGTGGTGTTACACATATCAGGGTGGTACTAAATTCACTTTTAAGTAGTAAAGATGTGTAATAGATCGTTATGATAGTTGAAGTATGTAACTGACTTTCCGGTACAAGTTTAAGGAGGAATCCATGCCTTTTCCTTTGTTGTTCTAAGAATTTTGGTAATACAAATTAAATAATGTGAGAAAATAAAATCCTCACCAATAAGGTGAGAAAATTAAATCCTCATCAATAAGGTGAGAATATAAATAGTCAATCAACTAAATTACTAAGATTTCCGACATGCTTATCAAAAATCCTTACCGACCTAGAGACAGAAGAAAGTGTGAAAATCACGAAGAAACTTAGGCTTATATCAAGTCAAAAATAAAGGGCTTGTAACTTTTTTGTGTTGTGAATTAATTCTCTTTTGCTTCTGCCCCACATAAAGATTTTGTGATGGATTTGTAAAAGTATTTTGAAACAAGCTGTATGAATAAGTGCTCTTTGGTCATTATTATATATATTTTTCCTATGTGGCCGAAATTCCAAAAGAGAAAAAGGAAGTCAACCAACTTAAATATCAAAGTTATGCTCAGCCAAATGCTGTACTGTACGTACCTTGTATTTCTTATTCCCTTAAAAGTAAGAAGAATATTATGGTATTTGGGTCAAATTAAAATTGATATAATTAAAGTCCTATAAAAATATAGGACCATTACAAGATTTAGATGAGTATAAAAATCTAAAATACACACAACAAACAACAAACTACACATCAATGAAATTTCGTACAAGGTCTGGAGAGGGTAGAATACAATCAGACCTTATCACTACCTCGTGGAGGTAGAGAGATTGTTTCCGAAGGACCCTCGACTCAAGTGTAACAAATCACGATATAAAAAAAGTAGACAATGTAAAAATATTGCAAATAACAAGGAACAATGCAAAAGTACACTAAAATCATGTGATAACGAAACACTATAAACAACAATGATACAAGTAAAAAAAAACTACTAAAATACATTAGTACGTACCATCGCAAATGTCAGTCATCCTAAACAAGACACCACTACACAATCTATTACTCTTTTACCCTGATGTAAGTCTTCTACACTCTCCTATCTAGAATCATGTCTTCGGTTACCTAACGTTGCGTCATATTTTATCTTATCACACATGCCTCTCATAGATGATATATATGTACATGTAATTGTACTCTAATTATTATATGTAAGATTTTGTTTAATAAATAACGTATCAAAAGTAATTTCAGTAGCCCCATCATTCTAGAAAAACGATGTTTGAAATAAATTAAAGTAGAACAAGTGGAGTATTTTCCTCTATTATTTTTAATCCTTGAGCATAATATATGACAATAATAAATAGTAGTAAATCATTTAGCATGCAAGCAAGACCGTAGCAGTGACGTAATTAAATTAGTCCAAGCAACATGATAATAAATAATTAGAGTAGGTAAGTCAATTTTATTACTTCTCATGTTGCTGACTTTTCCCCCCTCTCATCTTTTTTTTTTCTTTTCATCCTGTATATGTTCGATATTTATATTATACCTCAATAATTCTAAACTTATATCGGGCAGGACTTTATTCGAGAGAAAGTGCTCCTTCTTAAGAATTTTTTTACATCTAAAATTTAAATTCAAGATATTTGATTAAGAATATAGCAACCCCATCCCTTACACCATGTTTGTTTGGTAGTATATTTCGTGAGAAAAACTTTGGAAAGACAAAATGTAAAGTAAATTAGAAAAGAAAAACTGCAAAAACAAAAGGAAAAAAGTAAATGGGCACTTCGACTGTTTGGAAGAAAAATGCTAATTTGAGAGTTGGTTCAATTTAATTGCGCTATTGTTTATTGTATTCATCAGTTGCGGCATAAGGGTGAATTTGTAATTTCCTTTTTATTTATTAATAAATTTATCTTTGTTTACGACTTGAGCGGTGATTTGATTTCTAAGAGCTAGTTTAAATATGAGTATAATTACTCGAAATAGTTTGAGAGACTCTTATATTTGGTTTGGACTGAAACTTGAATTCGTGTACTTCGTGAATAAGTCTTAGCATGTATAAAATAAATACATTTTTAACCTCGAGCTTATGTGATATTAGTTGAGTTGGATAAATTACATATGATTGCACGCGTTAAAAAGTGAATTAATACTACTACTTCTTCAACCCACTCTCCTCTTCTTCTTCTTTGAATCCGTCCTCCATACGCTCATTCTTTTCTTCTTAAGCTTCTTCTAAATTTTAAATTTATTAAATTCTAATAAAATATTTGAGACCACTGTTTGTGTTAGCTAGCTGAATTCAAAGAGGAGGCCAGTGTGGATATGGATTAACATGAAAGACAATAGTAGGTATTGAAAAATAAAATAACTCCATTAATAAGTGACATGACCTAAAGTACACCCTATATGTAACATGGCGAATAAGATCCAGAGAGATCCTAAATAAGTCGCTTGATATAAGCATGGCGTAAAGATATATAGACAACACACATTCAATAGTAAGCATAATTGAACAAAGTCTCGAGTAAAGTCTCGATCATAGAATCTGAAAGTACAAGACTGAACATAAATGCGGAAATTTAAACTTGTCTAACAAAGTCTTTCTACTGTCATAGGAGTAGTTAGGACACAAGCCCGGCCCTAAACCACATACAAAGTCGGAAATTGAAAATGACATCGAAGCATAAAATGACAAAGTTTGATATCACCCTCTAACCATGAGGATTCACCACTATCGATCAATCAGCTGAGCAATACCGATCTAGTCACAACCAGGAGGAGGTGCGACGGATCCTATATTTTTAAACAATATAGGCACGATTGTATTAGTACTTTGAATGTATTGAATATGGGAGAAAATGCATAAAACGTAACATGATAATTTAGCAAACTTAAAACATGATATGCATGACCAAGTAAAATGTAGTAAAGCCTTTAAAGTGAAATCATAAATCATGGACATGGTCAATGCATGCTTGAAAACCATAAGAAAGCTTACATAAAACCTTTGAACCAAACCTAGTTCATTTGTGGGATATTTACCATTAACCAACATAGACTCGTGTGAGCTATAACATGGAGTCAGGTGTAACCCCCACACCAAAAATAGAGGGTCCTACTTGCCAAGGTAAGGACACCGTACATTCTTGTTGCTAAAGTAAATCCACTAGCTTAGGTCATTTAAGACAATCATATGGGGGCACGTAGTTTGGAACAAGGAAATTGCTACTAAAGACCAAACTTCTACTAACAATAATGCCTCCATTCCAAAGTCCTCTCTATGCTAATTAAAATTCTAACATAATAGGCATAGTCATAATCATACTAAGATACTTGGAAAGACAATAATCATAGACTACAAATCCAATCATAAAGTCATGTTAGAATAGCTCCTTTCAAAACCATGATTTCATATTTGTCCATCTAGGCATCTAAATCATGATTCCTTTCGATGTGAGAAAATCCTTCACAAATCATTGATAATTTATTTTAAAAGCATCATGTAACACCTCACTATTTGAAATAAATAGAAAGAGCTAGAATTAGAAGAGTCATTTTTGGAAGGAATGAAAAATCTGGAAAATTGGTCAAGTTATGTTAAATTTGAGTTTTGAATCAACTTCAAATGACCATAACTCCTAGCTCAGGATGAGTTAGGTGTGCTACAATATACCGTAGGAAATATCTTTGAATTATCTTTTCAACCCCGCTGTGTTTGCTCAATTTCGAGTTCGTATGAGGGAGATATGTCCATTTGAAGTTGGGTTGTCTAGATAAGGAAAGTCAAAACCAGATTTTAGAAGGGTATTTTGGTCTTTTTCATACCCAATTAATAAATTTCATTTTTGGTAATTAAGATGGGGTCTAAACTGATTTGGTTTAGTTTATGTTTCATAAAAAAGAGTTAGGGTTTTAAGAGAAGAGGAGAAGAGACAAAGAATCATCAAGTTCTTGAAGCTAAGATCGTGGATTTCGTCAAGGGGTGATCCCTACGAGGTATGTGAGATCACATAGCGTTGGATTATTTCACCCACGCACCAATCATGATTTATTTCAGCGAATGTATGTTCTTGAAGGTTTAGAAATTGAGTTCTTGATGGGTTTTGTTGAAGTTCTATTAAGTTCTTGATTCGTTGAAATTGTTGAGGAGTTGTTGATTCAAATTCATGAAATTAGGTGTCTTTTTTAGTAGATTCTTGCATATTTTGGTTATGTAGTCGAATGTAAGTGTTTGGGGAAAGAACCAATCGAAACTAGAGGTTTTAGAGTTGAAAAACGACCAAGAAAAATTGGAGTTTTCTGGGTAGGGGTTTGGGGAGCCGCGCCAGCCAGAGCACCCCATTTTGGATTCTGAAGTTTTGCCCCTGGGGCTCCACGCCAGCTAGCACGCCACAACTTCAGTTCTGATGTTTTAGGTCTAGTGCCCCGCGCCACTCAGAGCGTTAGTGACGCCAGGTCTTCTACTTTTTCCCATTTCTTTATGTACTAGTTTCCTTGAAACGTACCTATATTTTCTAGTTTATTTCTTCACTCTAAGGTACATCTAAACAACATGAAATCATCCATAACATGAGATCATGAGCCTTGAATCCATAGTTCTATTCAAGGAAAGTTAGGAGTCAAGTCAAGAGAAGTTCTTAGAGTTTTCCAAATATCTTTTACAAACGTTTTTACTTTGTTTTAAGGCTTGAGTTTTGAGTTGAGTAAAGAGTAAGAGTAAATTTCATTTCTTCAAAAGATTATACGGGAACTAAGTATTCCCGGCCAAGAGTTAAAATGTTTTCACATTTGAACAAGAAATGAAACACCGATTTCCAAGAGAGCTTTTAAGGTAGTTTTTGAGTAATTATCTCAAATCACAGAAAGAGTTTTGTTTTTAAAAACATATGAGATGCGTATATTTTGGGAGTAGTATTGAGCACCGATATGGGAACGAGTTCATAATAACTCAAGTCTCCATAACCATGTAGCCATCGTGGGTAGAAAGGGTCATACGTTTTAGATGACACCTGAATGCTTTTTAGCATAGACTAGTGGATCCACTTAGTTGAGGCGTTCTATATTATGGCAAGTTATAGGACACTTCTAGCAGCGTGGGCGAGACGTTGTATCATCACATTATCCTATAGTGATGGTTGTCGATTAGAGAAACTCCCACAGAATTATATTATTTTATTATATGAGTAAATTGAGTTGTTTTTTACTGTTTAAATGGTATATATAAACTGCACTTTTACTGTTGTTTTATTCTGTATTTGAGTTGAGTATCCATGAGTTGAGTAAAGCTAAGGTAAGTGTTCTCTTCAAATTATTTTCAAGCTTATGTCATGTTTAGTTTTCCCCTCGCATGCTCGTACATTCAATGTACTGATGACATTTGGCCTGCATCATTTTATGATAAAGATACAAGTAATCAGGATCAACATCCATCGCCTCGTTGATCCAGTTGAGCATCTCAGAGTCAGTTGGTGAGCCTCCTTACTTTCAGAGGATTCCCTTTTTATTGTTTTGTTAGTCAGTTGTTAGGATGATCGGGGGTCTTGTCCCGACATCCCTCTTAGTGTTTAGAGGCTTCATAGACAGTTAGATATAAGTTCTTTAGTCTTGTATTTCAGATGTTTTGCTAAAAGACTTGAGTTGCCACTTTGACTAATTTGAATGTTTATCCTTAAATGTTCTAAGTTTATTTGAGACAGTTGTTTTAAAGTGCATTTGAATCCTTGTATCAATGCTTTAAGTCTTCCGCTATGAGTTAAGTCAGGGCAAGGGTCCGCTTAGGGCCAGCAATAGTTCTCGAGTGTCAGTCCCTCCCAGGGTGTTGGCTCGGGGCGTGACACATCATTTAGTCATAAATCACCAATTTCATGAAATATGGATAAATTCAAATCATAACTCATAAGTTCATAATTGTAGTAAAAACATAAAGTATGGGTCCATATGAAATCAATTGGAAAATATGTAATTGAATCAAGTCATGCATAATAAAATCAAATATAACCAATTTAATCATAATAAATTGAACGCATGAAGAATCCATGAAACCTTAAGAGAATTGGATTGAAATCAGTAGGAGATTTGAGTTTCTTTGGAACCTAATGGATGAAAGGAATCTATTGGTGAAGTTCCCACATATCTTAGATAATTAAAGCCTTAAGAATAAATAAGAAACTTGGAAGCCTTGAAGAAACCCTAGAAATCCTAGGGAGCTTGAGAGAGAATTGAAGGAGAAGACCTTGAGATAATTTGTAAGTTTGAGTGAATGGGAGGGAATGGGTAGGTTTGGGAGAGTAAAAGCAGTTATAAGACCTTAGAATGTTCTAGAAACAACATAGTTTAGGTGATAAAAGGATAGGAAAATACACAATTAACCCTGGCTTAAAATATGACAGAAGACCCATACGGTTCGTAAGAATTTCTACGGACCGTCTTGGTAAGTCGTAGGGTCAAGTACTAGGGACCAAAATTCTGGACAACTTCTACGAGAGATTTTTACGGATCATCATACTTTCTACGACTTGTAGATCTTGCCCGTAGAACCTATATACAAAAAATCCTCTAAGTCCAATCACTTTCCACAGAAGCCTATCTATGTTCTGTAACAATTCCTACGACTCATAAGTCCAATCGTAGATTCAAAGTCCACAAATTTCACCAAGTGTAAATCACTTCTACGGTCACTTACTACATCATGTCAGAACTCCCATGAGGTGTCTTGTTGAATCACAGACCATTATCTAGGACTAGAAATTTTAAAAAACATCAACTCAATTCCTATGATAGCCTTTCTACGACCCATAAATGTGGAATTTGGTATGTGAGAGTTGCCGGTTTTAGATTCGAAGTCCTTTTTGAGGATTTGAAGTCCTAAGTAGTGAAATTGTGGAAATTTAGCCTTTGACTTGAATTTGGTTAAAAATTTGGGTACGGATGCTCGGATCATAATTTCAAAAGTTTCGTTGGATTCGCGGGATGATTTTAGGCCTAGGTGAGGTGTTGATTAATTTTTAAGAGGTCCCAAGTTTGTTTTAGCCTATTTAGGTGTTGAGTTAGTTTCTTGTTGTTTTCAGAGATGTCGGATCAAGGAGACCTCAGATTCGTGTTTCAACAGTCCCATTGAGTCATAACATCGAGCATAATTAATTTGTATATGTGGATTGTATGCATTGCGATCCAAACGAATCCCAAGAGTCCTTTTGGTGTTTTGAGAGTTGGTTGATATTTATGGTACCGCAGTCCTCATTCTTGAGGAGGGCCTTCACTTTTGTGATCTCCGCGCGCTTTTGTGAAGGTCCGCTCACAAAGCGAGATTGGCCTTTTTGGGTGGGGTTCGCAAAATCGAGACCTCCCATTTTTGCGGGGTTCGCTTAAGTGATATCTAAGAGGGGTTTTGACTTGCCATTTTTGAGATTTAAGCCTCATTTTCCATTTTTGAGCATGGGAAACCCTTCAAGGCGATTTATTATAGGAATCCTTGTGCTAAATCATTTGGGAAAGCTTTCATGATCCTAAAACTTCATTTATCCCTTTGATTATTTATGAATTCTAACATCAAAATTTGAGGTTTTGATTGGTTAATGGCGAGGTTTTTAAAATTCTAAACTAAAATGGAGATTGTGAAACTGATTTTAAGTCCCTTTTTGAAATAATTTTCACCAATAAGTTTCTAAGGCCTTGGGTAACATTTTCAAGTATTAAAATTCATATTCAAACCTTATTTTCGGAATTAGATTTTGAGTTGATTGACCCATTTAAAAAAATATTGATGTGGGTATTGTTGTTTCAGAAAATTTGTTGTGAATACTTGATTGTTATAGATTGTGTGGCTTTAGACATTGGTTAGGAGGGGAAGATTCAACTCTTAAAGTGATTAATTGATTGATTTAAGGTAAATGATCACCCAAACCTTGTATTCTAGTAAAATTTGTGTATTCCCTTCGTTGTCTGTGTGTTGGGAGTAATGAGGATGAGGTGAAAAGTTAATTGTCCACTTGATAAATCCTACTAAATAAAAAGGGGTTGAATTGAAAAGGCTATGTGATGATCATAATGATGTGAATTGTCTTGTTGTGACCCTTATTGTTAATTGATGAAATACTTGATCGCATGAATGTGACCTTGAATTGCATGAATTATTGTATCTTTCATGTGGTGTGATATTGTTTGTGTGCATTGATTATTGGACACCATGATGAGACATGTGATGGTTATGATATCGAGGTCATTTTCGGCAAGTGTTTATGATACCGATGTCATTGCCGACAAGTGCTATTATGCCGAGGACATTTTCGGCTAGTGAATTGATACAAAGTTGATGGAAAATGGTTCCGACTAGTAAATTGATATAAAGCTGATGAGAAATGATTTTAGCTAGTGATTTGGTATACAACCGATGGAAAATGGTTTCGACTAGCGATTTGGTGTAAAGTCGATGGGAAATGATTTCAGCTAGTGATATTGTGCCAATGAAAAATGGTTCTAGCGAGAGATTGATTTTTGTGATTTGATCCATTTGATGTTTATGTGTGACTTACTTGTTAATTGTGGTTGATGCACTTGTTACGTGTGATTGATCCAGTTGACATGGAGATTGACTTACTTGATTATTTTGATTGTTGGATCGTGACTTTTGAGCCTCGTGAGTTGTTTATTGTAGAACAGTTAGGTTGTAGTTTGAGAAGGTTCGGTTGGGACAAAAGGAGTATTCGTTTTCTAGCTAGGTTGCTTCGTTTATTAGATTGCTTGTTGGGTAACATATTGTTGGTACTCACTCATTACTTCTACACTTGTATAGTTTCGAGCCCGATAATGTGTGACTGTCCTTGAGGCTTGTCAAAGGACTATTGAGAGATAGGTGTTTGTCTTACCGGCGGACCCTCTTTTCCTTTTCCTTATGCTTTGTTCTATTTGAGAAACAAAGACTGAGACTTGTACTTATTTCTTAATTCTGCATTGTATATATTTAGGGGTCAATTGGTACAAAAATTAATAGCACAGGGATTAGTAGTGCAGTGATTAGTAATACAAGAATTAGTAGTGCAAGGATTAGTAATGCCGAGTTTAAATTTATCAAGTGTTTGGTTCATTATTTCTCACCTTATCTTGTGTTTGGATTAAAAATCTTTAAAAATCCTCTTTCCAATTATACCCTTGAATTATTATGTAATTTCGTCAAGGTAGATAATTGTCGGACAATATTATTTTTCTATGCCTTCTAACTAGCTATGAGAAGAACAATTTTGTTGTCATGTTTGCTATTTTTTCACTTGAATTATTTGAGGATAAATAATTGTCATCTTAATAAATTGATCACTCATAAAATGTCAATTTTCAATTTTAAAAAGATAAATCATCTACTTTTAAAGTCGAAAAGACGATCAACAATGGTAAAATTGAATAAACCATCTACATTTACACATAAAAATTACAATTTATAGTTTTAATATGTATGTAATTTTTTAAATTGTTCAAAATACAAATAATTAGAAAACCACACAAATATATATATATATATATATATATATATATATGAGTTTTGTTGTATGCTATCCATAGATTGTCTATTATCTATTTTTGTCTCTGGCTTTACTATATATATATATATATCAATTAAGATCGCAAACGTCATGCAGTGATATATTTATCTTTTTAATTAGTAAATGTTAAATAACTCACATTTCAAATTTGTATTGATTTGTATTGGATTTATTTAGTAACAAACAACTCTTTCTAAATAATTTGTAAGCTAATTTATTTAAATAATTTACTAGTATAAATATAAAACATAAAATCAAGAAAATAAACAAAATAATTAAAATGATTTGAGGGATATTTTTGTCTTTACATAGATTTATTCCATGGTATTATATCCTATGTATTACTATAATACCTCCAAATGGAAGGTATTAGTAATACATCCTATAATTCCATGTAGGATGTATAACTAATCTATATATATGGATTAATTATACATAGGCTCAAATTCCTAACAAACATAGTACTAAATAATACCATACATAATACATGAACTATTTCTTTTAATGAGACTTACCAAACGACCCTTAGTGGCTTGTACACGTGACAACCAGATTTTTGGGGGTTTTAATAGAAAGAGTAAGTTTTCCGCTTTATCTTATTTTTGCTTTATATTTCCGCATTTTTTTCATTTTTCGTTGGGCTGAGGTTGACTTGTCTTCATGGGAATAGACAAGTGTCATCGCGTCCATTTTTGAATCGTGACAAGAATCTTTTCAAAATTTGATATCATATATATTCATAATGATACCACAAATGCTTTAGGGCGTCTTCAAGATATGTTTTCAAATACTGCTATCAATTACAACTCGTTTTTGCTCAATGAATACAAAACATCCATGCTCTAGCACCTGGTGCAATGACTCCTGGCGCAACAACAAGCAACAGTTTAACTTGAGGGGGTGGTTGATTCCTTTGGAAAGAAGGACAAGAAAACACTTTTTTGTATTTGATAAAAAGATAAGTATCTATATATTTATTTAATAATATAGCATCTTGTTTAGTTACGACATAAAATTCACTTTTTCTTATTATTTAATCTAGGTGTTTTGCCAAGAATATCACACAATTTGGGTGGAAGGAGTATTTATATTTATTTATTATATATAGACTAGAAAAGCTCATCTATTTTTTTTATTCTTTTATAAACCTCCCTCACTATAGCTTCCATGATTTGCATCGATCCAAACAATTTAATGGTCGGTCCTAAGAGGATGTGGCAAAGACAGCTGGCAAGTAGGTAATGACGTGCCTCACAAGATTTTGGTTGAAAAGGCTGCAATATTGTGGCTGGCAAATGAATCACCGATTTTGCGAACAAAGATTTTTATATTACACTAATTAATTTAAATTTACATTATATAGAATTTCATTCGAGGAAAAATGTTATAGAAAATAATGACTTTTTATATCATTTAATTATTAGACACACTTAGGAAGCTTTGAATTTGTTTATCTTTCACGTAAATATAATTAATATGGACGATCTTTTCACTTTAACATTCATATTTGGTAGTAATTCAACTGGCCTTTAGTGTTCGCTTTTATCATTATAAAATAATATAATAAAAAGTATAAAGAAAGTGAATTACTAGCTTCCATTTTCTTTTCCACAAATTGGAGTTGAATATTTGACGGTGTGAAAGTATAGTGTTCATTCAACTCTATCACACTCATAAATCGTTTGTGCTTCTTAAAGTCTATATTTGTTTGCTTCTACCCTCACAATTTTCAGAAAATGACAGCAAATTTGTATATGTGGAATATTATTTATTATGCCTACGTAACACATGTTTGATAAGATTGTTGGAATAAAAAAATATTAAGAAAAAAATTTCGTCATTTTTTTTTTTTGCACTAACAAACATATATAATATCAGGTTCTAATCGAGGAAGTTTGAGTAAAACCCTAGATCCGCTCCTGATTTGAATATGTATCTGTTTGATCAGTGCATAATTAAAATGTTAAATTAAAAGTAAAAATATTCTCTATTAATTAGACCTTTCTAAGTTAGTCAATTTGAGGAATAAGTTTGATAGTGAAATTAAAGCAGCACGCTATACAATAATCAAATTTAACTAACTTGTGATATATGCTGCCAATCTTAATAGCGTGTGCAATATAATGTGAAAGCGTGTAGACTTAGCACCAAAATTTCTCCTTTTTTTCTAAAATGCTACGTCGTTACGTACGACTTGTGAAATTAATAGGCTGACTTTTTCAAATATGCACAACTATGTCTATATAGTAGCTTACCTCTAAGCCACAATCTCTAAAGTAAATTCTCATTTCTCATTTTCCCCTCTATCAAAAGAAGAGTTTGATTAGGAATCAATCAATCATGGCGGATTCTAAATTGTACTACAAGGTTAGCCAAATCACAGTGACCTTCCTCATGGTTTTTCTCTTGATATCTCAACGTTCATGTGCTAGACCGTTTAATGTTTTAGCCGGTGAAAATATTGTACTTGTGACTAGCCAGGACTCAAAGTCATGGTCCGATCAGACATATTTCGATGAAGATAAAATGAAGGTTAGAAGGGAACGTGTGAATATGTTATCACACAGGCTTCCTAAAGGGAAGAAACCGGTGTCTGGGCCTAGTAAAAGAACCAACAACCTCAACGACTAGCTTATGAGTTCGAATTGAAACCTCTAGTTGTATACATTAAATTCTTTTTTTTCGATTTCTTTGTTTTTTATTGTTTGCTGAAGTTATGGATTCTGTTGTAAATATCACCTTATGTCGATTCGTATGTGTTGTAGCTAATTCCTTTGTAGTTCATACTGGCTTCAAATTTGATTAAATTAGTTTCTCTGCTGGTGTTAATTTGATCTATTAAGAATCTGACTGAAGAATGAAATTGCCTCATTAATTTCCCAACGAATTTTTATTATTCTTTTTCTTTAAAAGAAGGATTAAGTCAAAGCAAGTGATGCAGCTAGTAGTTACGCCCTGCTAGAGTTCCAAAATGAGGTAGTGATTTAATAATCACTCTGTCCCTAATTACTTGTCTACATTTTCTTTTTAGTTGTCCCTAATTACTTGTTCATTTTGACAATCAAGAAAGGACAAAAATTTTTTTTACTTATTATACCCTCAATTAATTACTTTGAAAAAGGTAGAACTTCTTGAAAATATTAAGTTTTTAATTCATCTACTTCATAATCAATAGGGGTAAAATGGTAAACTCATTATGTCAATTATTAATTTCTTAATAAGTGTGTCAATTCAAAAGTGGACAAGTAATTAGGGACAGAGGGAGTATTGAGTTAAAACTATATAAAGTCATTATCGGCTACAATCAGGAGTATGTCAAATCTATCAAATTAATATCTTAAATTCATTTTTTTCGTAATAATGCACCAATCATTTCAAAATCATAGATAAGCTTCTTGCTAATGGCTACTTGCTTTCTATTGAAAATAGTGGGGGGGATGAAATTACCGTCATAATGACGTCTCCTTATTAGAAAGTAATACTTTTGTCAAAAGCAACCCATAATTCAGCAATGAGTTGCTAACTATCTGCAAATTAAATGTATCACAATATTTTGATTCTGATATAATAGTATAAATGCTTGGAGACATTCTACTCTAGGACATTACAATAATAGTAACAAATAATGCAATCAACTAGTTATTATTATTATAAAATACAAGTTAAAAAGTAGTCTGACGAACGATGTTGAATTTGACGAACAATATTAATGTCTTGAGTCAACAATATTGATGATCTCAGGAGAGACAACAAATCATCTACTGTCTCACATGGTCTATGTGTAAACTTTTTCTACAAATTAAAGCATAAGTATCTCAAAAATAAATTGTGAAAATTTTATAATTGACATTTATAGGACTAATAATTATAAGTTATAACATTATTCTTTAACTTTCAAGTTATAATAATAAATAATTACATGTTATAACATTTTACTAAATTAAAAAAGATTTAAAAGCAGTAAAAATCAATTAGTTTGAAAAAATAAAGAAATTAAAAACAAAAATTTGAGTAACAAATAATTTGAAAATATTAATGATAATTAATAGAAGGCATAAAAATAGGAGTCATAACAAAATAGAATATTTGTTTTCCTTGTTTAGCTCAAGACAATTATTTCAAACAAATTTCTTTTCAAAAAAAATTCAGACAATTTCTCTCTCTTCTCAATATTCTCTCTTGTCTAATTCGTTCAAACAAATTTCTTAGTCGTCACTTTCTTCTAATTCGAACTTGTTTTTATACAATAATCGTCATTTTCTTGTAATGGACAGTTTCTTATCAGTATTAATACAACATGGTGGTAGATAGGACTCTTCAAGTTAGTGTTTTTTCCAAAAACTTTGTGTAGTTGATTGCGAAAAATTGGGTCTTTTTTAATGTATAATGTTGTTAGTTTTTGGTATGAACCATTTTTCATTTTTTGGTATGTTTCTAGTTTTAAAAATTACATAAAATTTGTTTGAAATTAGTATACTAGATATATCAGACATGTATACAAATTGATAATGTTTTTGGTATGATTTTGGTGTGATTGAACTTTATTTTTTGGCATTATATTGAAATGAATTTGGGCATAATAATGGAATGAATTTGGTATACTTTATTTAATAAATTACAATTGCTAGTTAGAAATGGTATAATTTTTGTATTCTTTTGGCATGAATCTGGTATGAATTAGTGATGACTTTTGACGTGAAATATGTAGAAAGTGTGCATAAAAATGGTATGAAATTTGTGCATAAAATGGTATACTAGTTATATCAAACATGTTTGAAAATTGATAATATTTTTTGTACGATAATGATATGATTGAACTTTATCTTTTTGTCATTATATTGTAATGGATATGTGCATGATAATTGAATGAATTTGGTATACTATTTATTTAATAAATGCCAATTATTAGTTAGAAATGATATTCTTTTGTTATTACTAGTATATTTTATTTGTGTATAAAAAAATAGTTCATAGTGTGATCTTGTATATGATCATTTTTGTATGAACCATGGTTGCAAAAGAATGACTATATATAGTTTTATTATATTTTTATTACTAGTACATTTTATTTGTGTATAAAAAAATAGTTCATAGTGTGATCTTGTATATGATCATTTTTGTATGAACCATGGTTGCAAAAGAATGACTATATATAGTTTTATTATATTTTGTATGAATTGTGGATTCAAATGGGTCTATATAATTGTAATAATCAGTATAAAATCAATATGCAATTGATATAAAATTGGTTGAACCATTTTTTTTACAATGATTAATTCAAAACAAAATTCATACCAAAACAATCAATATATAAATGATATAAAATCGGTATGAACCATTTTTTACAATGATTAGTATAAAATCAAAATTCATAGTAAAATCATACGATAGGTTCATTTATTTTTGAAATCAAAATTCATACCAAAATCATAGAGTATGTCCATTTATTTTTTAAAATCATAATTCATATCAAATTCATACAATTAGCAAATATATAATTTTGGAAAATAGAAAACATATAATTTAAATCATTATCCATACAAGAATTCATACAATTCAAATTATTCATTAATGGTATGAAATAAAAATTGCAATCTAAAGAAAGTAAAAAAATGAAGATAAAGGAGGAAGAGAAGTAAAAACGTAGGAAATATATATATAGAAAATAATAGAAAATAGTGGACAACATATTTAAATTTAATATTTAAAAATTAGTATTCATCAAGAGTATCAAGAGTTATTAAGTAATAGAAGTAGTACTGAAAATAATAGTAAAATAAGAAAAATGAGGATTAAGAGATAACGTTATTGGGGGGTTGGGGGTGGGAATCTTTTAAATATTTCTATCAATTTAAATATATAGCTTATAAAAAAATATTATTGTATTTAATACCAAGGATAAGGAAGAATAATAAAAAGATCCACATTTAAAAAAATTGATATGATATTTGAATTCAAATTTAAATAAAATAAGTATTTTTTATCAACTTAAAAATAGAAACTCATAAGTAAAATAATTCTAAATGAACTCTTACTATTTCATAAATTTATCATTTTTGAATATTATAAAATAAAATAAAATAC
>JAJOOR010022712.1:0-25254 GCA_036250505.1 Solanum acaule | reverse complement strand
AGTAGTATAGACGTCATTGTTTGCAAGTGTGTATACAAATCCCTCATGCAAGAAATAATTAAAAGAAACCATTCTCTAATAAAATTCTCTATTTGAAATTTAGATTGATTCTTGAATCAAGATTATCCCTTACAAAAATCTTTAGATAAATATTTTAGACAAACACAAGGATTAAGATGGAAACTACACTTTGTGTTGAGATGTTTAATCTATGCACATTTACCAAACTGTTTTGCTCAATCAAAATTATCCAGCAAAGGACCTTATAACACACTGCTTATCTGCAAATTTGAGTATGATATTACTACACAATCTTTAGAATTCTGGTCAAAGAAATTTTTAAAGTTTTGAAGTCGCATGTCAGCAATTCTAACACAGGGAATGAGGGGAGGGGAGGGATTTAGGAAACACTTGAACAAAATCTGAATGCTTCTCCATGTTCTTATTGCTAACAAAGATCATGGATCAGTTGAACAGCCAATACCTAGTTGCTGTTGTTATTGTTAATCTTACAAAGAAGTTTCAGCATACTCTGAATTTGCTGTTGCTTCAAGTGGAGCTCCAGCTTTAACAGTTAACATCCATCAAGAGATTCTTGATTAAAGTAATGCTCCTCATTAGAAGTAAATAATAATCATCTTGGCTTCTACTTGTTTTTTAGTTTATCAGCTGACTTAGTCTATCAACTAATCACATGTCAATGTAACAACACAGTAGGAACTAGAGTTACATTCTACATTCTGTAACTGTTCTTTCAAATCAAAATGGAAACAGATTTTGTCAACTCGGACTTTGGTGTTTAGACCTTACATACATCATATTCAAGAAGAACCTTCAGCACTAAAATACAATTTAACCTTTTGCTATGGTCCAGGTCCCTGATATCATCCAAGAAAGTTTAACTTCATTGAATACTGAGGAAATTCAAGACAAGCTCAATTGGCATCTAATAAATATCATAGGGTGGAAGAAGATCTCAAGCATAATGAAGATTTGTTGGCCAAGTCTTACACTATTTGAAGGCCCAAATTGAAGTCCAAAAGGATGTGCATTTTGGGGCCCAAAGTTGGGCCCAATGTTTTGGAAAACGAGAAGCGGAAAAAGCAACGAGGGCTCGCTTCATTGAAGAAAAAGTGTAAAGTGAAGTACACATTTTTTCTAACTGAAGCGCAATTTAGTATAAAAATAAATGTTACTCCCTCCCTCTGTCCATAATTACTTGTCCATTTTTCCTTTTATAGTTGTCCTTAATTATTTGTCCATTTTGACAAATCAAGAAATGACAATTTTTTTTACCTATTATACCCTCAATTAAATGATTAATTACTTTAAAAAATGTATAACTTTTCATCCACTTCATAATTAATAGGGGTAAAATGGTAAATCACTATGTCATTAATTGTTTTCTTAATTGGTGTGTCAATTCAAAAGTGGACAAGTAATTAGGGACAGAGGAAGTATTAATTTGCAAAGATCAATAACCATAACCAAGAACTCAAAAAATAACATATTAAGCAAAAAATTCAGTTCTTACATTAAAAAGTAAAAAATAAATAGTTATATACTCCCTAGATAGTAAAAAAATTCTCATAACATATTAAGCAAATGTGTGCTCAAAATTGGATGGTTAGGGAAAATATATCAAGAAGTATAACGAAGGACAAATATAACTTTTTTTTAAGAACAAAAGGGCAAATCCAACCCTGTTTCATTAATTTAATACAGTAAGTCTTCATAATGCCATGTTTCTGGTGGGGGACAACCGGACAACTATCATGATGACTCCAGTCTCCAACATTAAACAAATCAGTAGCAGCATCTAGGTGCTTTTAATCAATACATATTATCATTACGGAATATTTTCTAAGCTCAAGTGCGACTACTCAGTTGTGATTTACTTGGCAAAGAACAATAATGACTTGTTAACACATGGGTGCAGCAATTACCTGTAATTACAACATTGGTGAGGCCATTTCCATGAATAAGGCTAATATGTCTCGCTCCCAGTCTCTCTCTCCCTCTTCCATATGAAGGCAGAGCGTCGATTATCGGCCATTCATTTGGATCCTTTTAACAACACAAAAGAAATTCACATTTTTTGTGAAATAATAATTTTACAAGATAACAGAGATAATTCCCTAAATGGTCATTCAAGTCTTGCGAATCGCCGATTAAAATTACTTTTTGTTTCTTTTAGAACAACAAAATCATACACTTTTCCTCTTAAAATATTTTTGTTAGTGGAATGCTATGTGAGACAAAGTAAACAAAGGAGGAGAAGCCTTAGTCATCTAGGATTAAATAATAATACTCCAATTAGATCTAGGCCAGAACTTGGAATCAGATTCACTGGAGGGAAACTGTAAAATCAACACTTAGGCTTTATTGACTTTATCGAAAGTACCAAATACACAGACATTGACAAACATCTATTAAATTCACGTGTGACCACATAATTTCCATGTGAATCCCAATATAATTAGCTCTACAAAGAACTCAAATTTTCTTCCGGTCTGGTCCACCAGTCCACCTTTCTCACCCCACCATAGCACCATCTTCTACTCCAATTAAAATATGTTATATACACTTGTACTATTTTTCGTGTGGTGTTCTATATTTAAATTTTATTTTAAAAGTTTGAATAATCTACTGTATATATATGGTTTAAATTTTTGTGAACCTATTCCCGAATTCATGTTCAAAATTAATTTCTTTGAAACTCAAACATCTTCCCATAAATGGGTACACAGGAGTATGACTTCAAAAAATTCTTTGATTGCCGTTTACTCAAACACTTCATTTAATACAGTAATAAATTGTAGGAAGGTTTCAAAAAACTAAACACCAAAAATGAGAAATGACGGAACTCGAAATCTTAGTAGCTCAGATGATTGCGTATGGTATTTCACCCTCTTACACCGTTTCTCCTTTACCTATGCTATGCCCAATTTAAAATTAAAATAAATTATGAAGGTAACCTGAGAACCGAGGATAACAGCGCCATACTCGAGGAAGAGCGTGAAATTGCTAGTGAGATTGAAACTACCAGTAAGCCATCGACCTTTAGGAACAACAAGCTGGGACCCACCACTCTCCGTGAAACGGGCCATAAAATCCATGGCCCGTTGAAACGCCTTTGTATTTGAGGTTTTTCCATCCCCAATTCCACCGAAATCTCTGATTGATTTCACCACCTTCCTCGCTGGTACCTGTTTGAAGAAATCAGAGCAGCTCTTCTGTCGAGAACCCGACACTAATCCTACCCGACCCGAAATGAAATCCAAAGGGATCGAGAAAATTGAATATTCCCTATTGATATGTAGACTAAACAGAGCAATAACAGTGAAAAGAACCAGCACAGATACCCATAACGGTCTCCTTATTCCTCCTCCTCCTCCCTTGATTCTATTCAAATTCAAAATTGGGGTTTGTTCTTCCATAATGTCTCTGCACGTAGACACAACCTATGTCTACATGCAGATAAAAAAGAAGAAGAAAATCTGTTTATCAACGATTGGGCTATTCATGCGTCATCAAAACTTGTAGAATAAGGATTGGGTTTTGGTTTTGTCTTTGTCTTTGTATGGAATCACGATGAATAATTAATGGAGAAGAGGGTGAAGGAAGGTGCCTTTCGATCACACAAAGCGCGTAATATATTTAAAATATATTAATATCTCTTGTTTTAGTGGGCATGTGTCTGTTTTATTCTACCATGACAAAGAATAAAAGGAAAAAAAGAGAAAAGAAGAATATGCATGATCTAATTAACGTCTCCCTCGGTTTTATTTATTTTATGATTTCACACTTGGTGTTTGGTGTTATCACTACACCACAATTTATGTTGGTCTTTCTTGTTTATTACTCCCACCTTTTCAAATAGTCCTCTGTTCTTAATTAATTGTTTATTTTTTCATGTCTATTTTAAAAATAGAAAAAAAATAGTTTTTCGATTCATTTTACATCGCTTTTATATTATTTTCTTGGTCTCAATTTATGTGACACATTTCAAATTTTGAGATTCAAACAAGTTTACCTTTGATAGTAAATATTTCATATATCTTTTAAATATTCGAAATTGTCAATTATTGTGATTTATAGTACTTTTTACGTAGTTTACAAATAAATAAATTTCATTCTAAAAAAATTGAAGATTTAATGAACAAATTCTCGGTCAAACTTAAATTGTTGACTCTTGAAAAACGATATGTATCACATAAATTGGAACAAAGGGAGTATTTTTTTTGTCCATTTTAGCAAATCGTTACAATTTTTTCATACCAGCTTTATTATTAAATAACAACAAAAAATAATAGTATTAAATAATTTTTTTTAAAGCATTATTAATAAAATTAATTTATATAGTTAACATGAGACAACTAAAATGAACACAGAGGAGTAAAAAGTAGTATTTAGTAAGTTCATAGAATTGAGCACTATTAATTAAGAAAGATAATTCTTTAATACAGGAAAATGATTGAAAACAATTACTACTATTTTTTTTTTGGTTTTAATTTCTAAATCGACTACTATTTTAAAATTATTTAAAATAATACTTATTTCGAGACAGAATTGAATATATCTCTCAGGTAGAAAAGGTCTTCCCCGATTTGTTTTCCAAGAAATTAGGTAAAAGGTACTCCCTCTCCCTCTATCCCTAATTACTTGTCCATTTTTAAATTGTCACACCTATTAAGAAAATAATTAATGATATAGTGAGTTAATCATTTATCCCTATTAATTATGAAGTGGATGAAAAGTTTTACATTTTTCAAAATAATTAGTCATTTAATTGAGGATATAATAGGTAAAAAAAATTTGTCCTTTTTTGATTTGTCAAAATGGACAAGTAATTAGGGACAACTATAAAAGAAAAAATAGACAAGTAATTAAGAACAGTGGGAGTAGTTTGTAAATTCACATTTGCGTAAACGTGAATGAGTTGGAATCATAAAATGATACTTTTTTCAATTGATGATGCCGCTATGTCCGGACACTAATTGTAGGTCATTTTTGGGCATCACATAAATGAGTTGAACTAAATTAGATTGGTTTAAATAAAGGTGGATTGATATTCAGATTTCGTTGGATTTCAATGTAAATATCAAATATTAAATGATAAATTAAAAATAAAAATGAAAGCGAAATAATTTGAGAGATTTCTGTACTTGACTTCGTTTATAAGTTGGATCCTTATACTTAATATTTCATCAACTAAACTCTAAAGTCATTAAAACGTAACATGATATTTAAAATACCTCTAATTATTAATCAAACTTATGTAATATTAATATTGTTGGTTGGAAAAATGCGTCATTGCACCCGTTTAAAAGCGAATTGAGTATAATAGTTTATATTAAAAAAACTTTAAAAAATTTAAAAAAGAGAAGAGAGAGAAAAAAGCTTTAGGTCTTTGCCAATTTTTTTGGATATCTCCCAAGTGCTTTCTATCTCTTCGCCCTGGAAATTATATTGTATATAGAGGTCAAATTTTAATTTGATAAATATATATGCAAATATTGACGCCTCTTGAAACAAATTGAAAGTTTAATCTGTTGTTAATTAAAGGGTTGCAAAAATTTCATAAAGTTGCATGTTCTCAAGCCCTACTAGCCTCGTTATAATTTCTTTTAACGTCCAAATAATAGTTACAGATGAAGTTTCAATCCCATCAATAAAGGTGTTCTATATATAAAAAAAATCATATATAAATAATTAAAAAAATGTTCTATATAAAAAATAAAATCATAAATAACTTTTTAATTAAATTTTATTAAAATAAAATTAAATAAAGAGCACGTAAATTCTGTTGTCTTATATTTATATATCTAGATTATTATCAAAATGAAAAAGATGTATATATATATATACACACACAACAAAGTTACGAAGATATCGACATCTACAATATGCTATCACCTTACATCATTAATGTTAACGGTTTTTTTAAGAAAAAAAATTAGAGTCTAATTTTAGGAGTGATGTATACCATTTTTATGAAAAGACAAAAGAGATGATTTAGACCTTATCCTGCATGTGTACATATGACATATATTATAAGAAATCTTAGCATAATGAAGAATGCTAAGCAGATCAGATAGAGATAGAGGGTGTGTTCATCAAGAATTGTTGTCAGTTTTGCAAGAAAATCAATCACTTTATTAGCTTTTCTATAATAGTATGAGATGAGAAGGTGATATCATTTTGAACAATATTATTAGTAGTATCCTTTATATATCTTTAAATTAAGATTATGAGAGGTTTTTTTTCCATCATATTTATAACAATCAAAGAGTCACTGCTAAAAAAGTATCGAAAATTGATAAAAAATTAGAGATCGAAAAAACAGAAAAAAGAAAAAAGACCTCCGGAGCACAATTTACCAACCTAACAAAGTCGGATTATAATGGACCTCATGAGTTTGATTTTTTAATTATAAAATAACAAAAAATGTATCATTTGGGGTCCAAATCTCTATCTATACACTTTTACTATTAGACCATTGATGCCTTTTGATTTGGAACTAATGTATCATGTATGTTGCCTTTTTATTTATTACACTCTTTAATTTTATATTTTCATGAAAAAATCGATTTCCCAAAGTCGCCTTTATATATATATTTTTAAATCCCCCGACCTTTGGAAGTCGTTTTTGCAAAAAATAAAATAAAAAAACAGTTATAAAATAAACCTCTCAAAATAATTTTTTAGCAATTTTTTAAGAAATACCAACCTTAGGGAGATTAGTTTGCATTTTTTGCGCTAAAAATGCATTTTCCATCTATACAGGTTCGAATAGATGAAATTAGATTTGAAAGCTTATCTTATCGAGTTTCATTCAAGGACTTGACCATCTTCACACTAAGAAGTTCTACTATATAAATTTTATGCATGTGTCTCCTATAGTTACCATATTGGCTAAATACAATGTCTTTATTATTGTAAAATATAATGTTTGTGGATATAAATTGTGGCCTTTCACCAAAAGCGAGATTTTGAGTTCTTAGAATTTCTTGTGCAATAGTAGGTGATGATATTACCACAATAGTACATAATTCTAGGAGAATAGTTTGAGAATAACTAAAGGACAATAATAGAAAGTAACTTTTTATTTATGTCCTAAAGTATTTTTCTTAAGGGTGTGTCATACCTCAACAATTCACTTAATATGGACTAGAGGGAAGTATTAGTCCACCTTCTATTTGCATAAAATAATATATACATATATATAGATGCTCTCATAAGTCATATCTTATACATGAATTAATTTGTACAGATTTCTAAATTGTAAACCAAACACTGTATTAAATTTATATAAGAATAAATTACCTCTTAACCAACTACCAACATAGTACTCCTTATATATTCCACTTAGGCAAAATCTAATACCTGCATAACAACTTACCTCCAAATCAACTACCAAACGTCCGCCACCTTAGTATAACAACCAAGAGAAAATGCACTAGAGAGCCCCTTCTTGGAGGTCAACGTCCGCCACCTTAGTATAACAACCAAGAGAAAATGAACTAGAGAGCCCCTTTTTGGAGGTGTGTGTCTATCTATATATGTGTGTGTGAGAGAGTGGGTATGAGTGGAGCGATGGCAGCATTTCCAATGTTTCCTCAAAGCTTGACAAACTTTAATATTTGGAGATACACTTGTGAACCCAAAGTACACTCTTTAAAGAGAAAATTAATGAGGCCATTATTAGCAATGGATGCTAATTCTTCACGTTATTTGGCTAATTTTAATTCAAGCGTTTGGGATACCATCTCCTTTCTTACACTTCTCAACTCACCATATGTACACACAAATATATATATTAATAAAATTATGTTTGAATTTGTCAAAACTAATACATTATATGCTAATTTTTTTTTGCCTATACAGGAAATTACTATTCAAGAAAAACTTGAAGTTGATGAGCACAAAGAAAAAGTCATGAACATGTTGATGGAAACTATTCGTCAT
Source organism: Solanum acaule (assembly GCA_036250505.1). Lineage (NCBI taxonomy): Eukaryota > Viridiplantae > Streptophyta > Magnoliopsida > Solanales > Solanaceae > Solanum > Solanum acaule. The sequence goes on along the minus strand of JAJOOR010022712.1, from coordinate 17,283 downwards.
TACAGATTGTATTAGCATCAAGTTAATAATGCATTAGTACCATAAAAAAAGATATAGTTGATGTTCGTTTGTCAATCAAAATAACTACACCCAAATGTTTCAACAATTGATATAACACATTGATTTCATAAAAAATCACTACATGGGAAAGAATCACCAACAATTGTAATTTTGAGAATTAACCAAAAAAAATAAAAATCTCTGCCATCAGACAAAAAATGTAATTTCACACAATTTTTAGTTAAGAACTACACTACTAATAATGGTAAAAATATTAATGATAGATACTAAAAAGTGTCTCTTGATCTTGCAACTGCTGACAATAATCTAGCTTTCAATTTTTCAAGAAGATTTTTTTTTCTTCACATGGATGTTGGTGCTTCTTCAGCGGTACATTTGTACCGTTCAGAAAAAGTAAACTATAACGACCTGATTCTGTTGTTAGGGAAAAGCCAATGAAGAAATAATTGGGGCCAGAAAATTCTTTCGTAGTAACTTGAAATTTCCCAACCTAGTCCAAATTTGGACGAAATCAGAGTTATTAAGGTGTAGAGAAATCTGGTAATTAATGAGAGATCTAATTATGATTTAGACCACATGAGTAGATAGCTAAGACGTTAAGGAACCCATACGACTTTACGGAATCGAATTTGGGAGAGTAAAACTCCCAAAAATGATCTTAGCGTGAACGGGTAACATTCTGTCTCCGTGTAGGCCGGCAGAGCGGGATTGGAGCTGCCAGAGCAGGGCCGCTGTAGCGGGATGGGTCTGTCGTGGCGGGCCAAACGTGACTTAAAGTCATTAATAAACCCCTAAATGACCTTATTTGACACTTTTCGATTTTTAGAGCTAAGGAACGAACCCAGGCGACTCCTACTCGTTTTTCATCATTCTTGAGGCTAAAGATAAGCTTTTCACTCCCTGAATCCGTTTTTCAATCCGTAGAACGTAATAGAATGAGGGTTTTGTTATAGATTCTATGGTGGAAACAACCCTAATTTGGATAATTGGGATAATGAGTTTGATCTAGGGTTCATTTTATTGTTATAGTTTCGGGTAATTAGTGATTGTTTGTTGATTCCCTTGTTATTATGATTGTGTTTAGAACACGAACAAGCGAGAAGAATATGGAAAGGAAGATTCAAGTGCCTTAGGGGATTCAAGCTTGGATTCGAGGTTGGTGATGGTTGTGATTCTATGTTTGTGTGATGTATGCTTGTTTTTGCTTCATTATGATACTTGTATATGTATGTATGTTGCAATGTTGATCACACTTGTTGTAAATGAGATAGATGAAATATCATTGCCATGAAATTATGACTTAAATGTATGATCTTGATGATGTACTTGTGTTTGTGATTGTGGTGTGTGAATGGGATCGGATTGCCATGTTTCGGCATAACTAACTGGGATCAATTACCATATTTCGGCATAAATATGAGATCGGTTGCCACATTTCGGCATAAAGATGGGATCGACTGCCACGTTTCGACACACTAACTTGGATCAGATACCACAAACCGGTATGCTAATAGTTTGGGTTTGGGTTGCATGAGAGGACCATTGAATGAGGTTCCATGAGAGGACCATTGAATTATGTTGTGTATCTACTTGTGATGATTACATTCATATCTAATGATGATTGATATTGGAAAACGGTATGTTGCTCTAAATTGATAACCAATGTTTATTATTGAGAATGTGGGATGCTACATTGATCATGAAAAGATGACTAATATTGTATATGTTTGGTTTATGCATATTTATAATGTTGTGGTTACTTGTATGTGTTTCACTTATTGGGATAACTCGTGATCCTACCAGTACACTGTGGTTGTGTACTGATACTACACTTGCTATTTCTTTGTTGAGTACAGGGCATCTTCAAGTGGCTATTGATAGACTTCAGCTAGGTGACTAATGAGCGTGATCGGATTCAAGGGTGAGCCAGTTCTTTCGGGTTTCCATGGATCTCTCTTGTTTAAGTCCACTCTTTTCGGACTCAGATTATTTTTTAAAGTGTTGTTTAGTTTCGGGGTTGTACCCTTTGTTCTTAGACTTGTCGTTAGTAGAGTTTTGGTACAATGACTTTCAGGTTCTAGGTATTTAATTCCGCATTTGTTTAGTTAATTAACTTTTTTTCGTAACTTAATTGCCTTAGTTTTGGTTTAGTTTCTTTGTTTGGGTTGTAGTAGTGGTTCTCCCATCGGATGGTTAGTGTGGGTGCCAATCACGACGGTTTGGGTCGTAACAAAGTTGGTATCAGAGCCCTAGGTTCGTTGATCTCATTGTACCAAAACTAGTCTAGTAGAGTCTTGCGGAACGGTACAATGACGTCCGTACTTTTCTTCAAGAGGCTATAGGACTTTAGGAAAAATTCACTTCTTTTTACTCATTCGTGCTATGACTTGAATCCAATTGGTATTTGGGTGATACAAATTGGTATTTTTCCTCCTTCATTCTATGGTCTGAACTAGCGCAACAAAAGTGGTAACACCATCGATAGCAAGAGAGGATGTGTATAGACTACCGATAGTTGAATAGGGTCACCATTCAGAACAAATATCCATTGCCTCAGATATATGACCTTTTTAATCAATTGCAATGTGCATCGATTTTTTCTAAGATTGATTTAAGGTCTGGTTACCATTAGTTAAAGATTGAGGCGGTTAAAATTGGGTTCGACCAAGTTCTATGATTGAAATTAGCAGTTTGGGCTCGCTAGCTACTATTGTCGCTTGTGGTATAAGTTTAGTCCAATTGGTATCTCTACGAAGTGAACTAGATGTCGTGGTCACGACTGAGGGCCCCCAAACAAAGCAAATTGGAACTGAGAAGGTTCCCATTGGTATCTGGCCCTAGGGGTGGTGTGAATGCATGGATGATCATGAATGGTCATTTATAGAGCGAAATAATTAATTAAGAATTTGGACTTATCTGTGAATTGAATCTTGGAAACTTTGAATGCGTGATTCTGTGTGTCTGAATTAACTGCGAATATGAAGTTGTAATTGCTTGAATATGATGAGGTGATTATGTGCATAATAAATGTGTATCTGAACTTTGATATGTACAATATGTTGGCCTGGTTGTTGAAGTTATGTAAGTTGTAAATACTTGAGTATCGTGAAATTCGTTGTGAAAGAAAGATCTTGATTAAGGATTGTGTGAGTGTCTGGGTGTATCCTGGGGATGTGTGGGTTGTGGTGCTGAATTGACAAGAATGAATTGGTTCGTATATCATGGGATTGACTGGGGGTAGACAATGATTATCCTAGTTATGAGGATTATTCTAAAGTTGCTAAGTAAAGTTGGGAACCTTTGTGGAATTTAGAAAAGAAAAGAACCCCAAAAAAATTATTGGCAGGGGTTCTGTTTTCGTTATAACCGCTGGGGCGGGATTCTTCCCGCCAAGGCGAGGTTACCCATGTGTATCGTGTTGTCATGTTGTGGTTATGGATTTTTTGATTTGGGTTGATTTGGTTGTGACAGATATGATTGACTTGATATAATCTTAGGCATGACTTGGTTGTCCCCCTATTATATCGGGCTTAATTGTAATACTAAGTTGGTAACTTTAGAGATCCCCGATAGGGAAAGAATAGAGTGGAAAGGGGTGTACAAGCCTAAGCTAGCTAAGATCATATCCTCTATTCGGGTTAGGAAACTGGTAGGGCAGGGTTGTTTGGCTTATTTGGCTCATGTTTGGGATGTTGAGGTTGAGTCTCCTTCTATTGAGTCTGTTCCTGAGTTTAAGGAAATGTTTCCTATGGAATTGTCTGGTATGCCTCCGGATAGAGATATAGATTTCTATATTGACTTGGAAACTGAAACTCGCCCCATTTCCATCCCTCCGTATCGTATGGCTCCAGCATAATTAAGAGAGCTTAAGGCTCAAATCCAAGAACTTCTTGATAAAGGGTTCATCCGTCCTAGTGTTTTCAAGTGGGATGCTCTTGTCTTGTTTGATAAGAAGAAAGAGGGTAGTATGAGGATTGATGATTTTATCTTAATCCATAAGGGAGTGGATTAATACTGGAATGGAGAGCTTATGGATAAAAAATTTCCATTGAGTATACTTGGGTGAAGGCGATTGAAGTATTTTGGTAAGAAAGTGCGCCTAAAAATTGGGCTAGCCCTCTGAATTTGATGAGTATACCTGAGTTTGAGGTGTCATGTTGATGAAAGGTTGGCTTCGTGGTGATATTTAGGGCTGACTGAGCGTAATGGTAATAAGAGTTTGTGATAGATTGTGACGGGATGCAACTATAGAATAAAATTGTTGGTTAAGCAAATTTTTGTATAGTAATTACGACTTGCGAGTATCTTAGATTATGGTTTTCTAATATTTGGTGAGTAACGTGGTTGTATGGAAAGTTTTAAGAGATGGTGGGACACCATTCGAATATAAATTAAAGAGCTAGAGTCATAATGAAGAAAAATAGTGGGAGGTAGCCTTTAGAGAGAGGCGAGAGAAAGAATATTTATTTAATTGCAAAGGCTGAAGAGATATCTTCAGAGGGGTAGATAATTGGGTTTAGAGATGCGTGATTTCATTCGTTTTATTGTGGTTATGGTGATAGTGTCACAAGTCCATCAGATTGGTTACAAACTATTGAAAAAGACTTGAGAAATGAGTGTACGAACACTAGCTCGAATGTGTTGATACGTTCTTTTGTTTTATTTTGAGTTTGGTAATGATTACAATTGAATTGTTAGCGAACGATATTGTAAGATCGATGGAGATGCAATCGATGATAAGCGAAGATCCATGATTTCATAAAAATTCATCAAGGTATAAGCTAATGTTGATAGATAAGGGGATTGTGTTATACGGTTGAGTTACAATTCAGAGTTTTCATTGTAAGTCTACATTCGTGGTTGTTGACACCCAATTTTGACCCTCCTCGATAAGAATTAACTTTCAAGCTTCTTAATTTTCAATGACTTGGAATAATTAGTTTTACAAAAAATTCAAAAAAAATAATAATATTTTTTTAGTTTTGAAGCAATCTTAGTCATTTTTATAATTTTAAAAACAATATATATATTTTTATATAATTTTGTATATAATTATTACATTTTACGAACATTAAAAAGAAATCATTTCAAAAAGAGTTTACTTTTTAAGTGCTTTGTTAATTAGCTCATTTGATATTAGTTTATATATTTGAATTAATTATTTCATAAGTAAGTTAATTATTTTTATTTCGTTAAGATTAAGAAGCTCGTAAATTAATTATATTAATTCATCTTATCTAATTATTAGCTGAACTTATCCTAATTAACTAAGTTTGACTACCTTTTAAATCTCTAATTGGCTATAATTTAAATTCATATGGCTAAAGCTTAAATTCAAATTATAATCAATTAAATTTTATCCTTAACCCATCTAAATTTTGGGCCCTTTTCTCATTTATCAGCAGCCCAATTCTCTTATTTCCAATTCCTACAACTCAGCCCATTAATGCCTCAAATTTCCAGCCAAAATTACACCAAGACCCAGTCCAAAAGCCCATTCAATACCAACCCGACCAACCCCACTCTACTTCTTCTTCCTCACCACACGAGAACAACAAGCAGAAGGCTGCGAATAGCGACCCCATTTTTTTATTTTTTTTCTTCACCGCAACGAAAATCACGAACAACAGCAGAAAATCGCGAGAAATCAGTACCCTCATCCAACTACCCTGCAGAACCCATAACCCTAGCAACCTAATCGATCAAATCGTTGTTCCCTTTCCCCAATTTTCAAGAATTTTCAAATCCCTTTCGCTGTTTGCCTTGGAAAGGAGGAAAGAAATTCAAATTTGGTTTGAATTTTTCCAACGAATTTCCCCCCCAAATCACCCCAACTTTCCCAATAAATAACCCCTACTCTTAGTGATGAGGGGACACAATTTTGAGCTTGGCTTTTGAGCGATAAACAATTTAAACTTAAGAATTTTATATCTAATTTTCTGATGCTTATCGTGACCAATGACACTAACCTATGGTACGAGTGTCTACAATTGTCGATAATATAGTAACCCAACTAAAGGTTGGGGTCGTGTCCCAAGGGAGTGGCTTTGAGAATTAATAGAAAAATAAAATTAGTTCTAACTAGTTGTAGCTAAAGATATTAACGAGTAAAAACATAGTAAATTAAAGAGGGTGACACAAAAGTGTCAAATATCGATTTGGGGGTTTTGTCACAATTAGTAAAAACAACAAAAATAACAAGAAAATCAAGTATGGGGAAGAGTTCATGGGGTGTGACCGCAATACAAGTTGAGATAAGTAGTTGGGTGCATGTTTTTGAAAGGAAATTTGTAAGATAATAGTGACTTGGCTAAGTTTTAAATGGAAATAAGTTCCCTCTCGGGCAACTTATCCCGTTTCAAATGCGTTCTTCTTGGACGCCCATTTACCGCATGAAGACCAGCCTATGCCTTACCCCACTCACTCTCTTGAGCTGAGTATTAGGATATGGGACTAGGGCTCACCCTTTCGGGCTGAACCTCATGTCGATCCACTCCTTAGGCCATCAGTCGAGTGGTCTTGGTTTCACGACCTCCCTCTCGGGCAAGCCAAAAACACATGGGTGACTTTGTATTTGCAACTACAAACCCTTTAGGTTAAACCACAACCACTAGGTGAAATCACCATTAAACTACATCTAACTTATTAGCAAGCAAGACCCAACAATAATATCAACACATATTTGCTAAATCACACCCCAAGAATGGGGTTTTTAGTCACACATCAAGAAATAACAAAATACACCTAAAATGATAGTAAAATCAAATGGGTATAAGAAATCAAACCATGATTTAAGCAAAGGAAGAAGAATGGAGAAGATCCACTTCCAACTTGGGGAAGATGAAATCCTTCTTTCTTCAAGTCTCCCAAAAACCCTCTCCAAACTTGAGAGAAAATATCCTAAAAAGTACTATTCTATTATGGAAATTAAAATAAATTTTCAAATCTCTAAAATTAATAACAAGTTTAGTATTTATAGACTTCAGAAAATAGCGTTGGCGGATCTTTCGACAAAGTTAGTCGATATCGCCGAATGACTCGGCGACTCGCCCTTCGTTTGTCTCATCGCCGTTTCGTGCTTGCCTTCAACATCTTCACGTTCTGGACCATTGGGCAGTATAGTACTGCTTCGCGGAACTATTCGACGAAGCACCGACTGCTCCTTTCATCGCCTTTTTGATCCTTCTCCTTCAGGGCTTCGCGTACTGGAACAAAGGGCGGAGTGAATCCCTTCGGCGAATCGCCAAGTGTGCTTAGCGATGCTCAGGCTTCAACTTCTTTGTTCTTTTCAGCCTTTTTGTTCCTTTTTGCGCCTAAGTGTTCATGCTTTCACTAAAACTTCAAATACCTGAAACTTAAGAGTTTTCATCAGATATTTAGACAAAATAAGCATTCGAGGACACTATTCTTATCAAAATAAAGCCCTAAATGAGTCCAATTTGTGGACTCATCACTTTTTGATTCTAAGTTCCGAGAAGATTGACTCTCGGATTTTCTTAGCTTACTGTTCGTATTTAGATTTCATAGTAGAAGAGTCGTTGGTCTCAGCTCGTTTGTCGTAGTCTCGCTGCTCATGGAAAGGTAACCTCTTCATCTCGTTTATTCCTACTTAATATCTGCGAGATTGTGAAATATTCTTTGTTTCTGTTTGGCTGCCGCTGTTCGGATGAGGAATTTGTTTTTATGCCAATCAATGGCCTAGCTAGTTTTAATAGGGTTCTTATCAGTAGTGTAGTAATGTTCTTGCTAAGCTTCTCGACGCTACTCGTATTCGTTCAAATCTTAAATTCTTGCATAAGTTTCATGTGCTCTAGTTTTGGTTTAAGGTTTTCAAAGTAACACTCCATCCTTATTTCTCGTTTTCTTTTTTGAATGATGCTAGTCATGTTTTCTTTCTTCATCTTGTTTACAGGTTGTTTGAGCCCCCCTTTGTATCTCTTTTCGTATTGATATTCTTCTTGAAGATTGTGTTTTTTTTAAAAAACCCGTTAATTATTGGAAGTCGAGTTAATGTAAAGTGTAGGATTTTATCTTGTTTTCGCATTTCAACCTATCTAGTTCTTGTTCTCTTTCCAGTTTGCTGTCTATTTTCTCTTTTCAAACTGCCTCAGCATGTTGACCTGTTCAGATCTCCAATCTCTCTAAGTGTTCTGAAATCTCTTCTTGTGGGTAAAATTTGAGCTCTTGAAATATGTCAAGCGTAGCATCTGTTTTTTTTGTCTTGTTTGGCTGCTAAAATTATTAAGAGAACTCCTAAATAGCATGTTCATCATCCTTAAAAAAATGGTCTTAATCACCATTGCGCTACTCTTCGTATGGAATTTATTTTTTCTGTCATTAGTCGCTCGCTTTGATAGAATATAAGGCCACAACTTCTCATGAGTATTAGGTGTATGATTCCTTGGGTAATGACACTAGTTTCTTATGCGGCAACGGTTTACTTCGGCTAAAAAGTGGGCTGTTTTAATTAGATCTTGATAAAAGTTTTGATTCATCAACTCATGTTTAAATCACATCATGTTTATCTCTATAGTTTGTGTCATTGGTTGTAAAAGAATGTAACAAGTTCCACTTCTTTTAATATATTTTACTTGAAGGCGAGATAACCATTGAGCGGATTATAGGATTTACGTAAGGGTCTAAGTTTACTTTGGATTTGACAATACGACTGTGTGTGCGTGCTGTATTCATGGATCTACTCCCAATCTTTAGCAATTTGTTTGTTGTTATTGATTTGTATGAAGAGTCATTGTAAATGTGTAAATTTTAGTCGTGATCATTAGCATATGTATCATATGTCTATTACTACCTGCAAGTGACAGTTAGGAGTATTTTAAATCTCCACTTAGATTTGTCTTCTTTGTTGGTTTGAACTAGGTCCGTTTTCCCTCCCTTCTTTTCTGTTTGTTTTGTTTTCTTTGGTTTGGAAGATATCAAAGTCTAGATTTCCCATACATGTATGCTAATAATTAAGTTCCTGTTAAGAGAATAGCATGGATATATTTATTATTATTATTATTATATTATTATTTTTTTCTCATTCCATGCCTTAAAATTCCCATATTTTGTATCTTTCTTTACTAAAAGCATTGGTACGTGTTGTTACATTGTAAATTTGATTTATTATACTTATTAAAGTAGTATAAGCTTTAGTGAATGTTCATTCAACCCATTTCCACATTTTTCAAATACTGATTCATCTTTTCTTTGTTGGGTTATAACTCACACAATGAGTTCTTTGGGACTCCACCTTGCATATCCTTGAGTCGTTCCGAGGCATCTTTACATTTGCAATAAAAGAGCATCTGAAATAGGTTCTCGGAAAGCTGAAAATGGTCTGTATACATACTGTATACAACAATATACGCTGATATACCAGTTCGGTGCAACAAACATGTGGCCAAAAATGAAAACATAGGTTGGAGGCGCTAAAGCAGACTGTATACAGCGGTTGTATGGTTCAGTATACAGGAAAATGGGCCAAGACACGACCTGTATACATCAGTCTACACCTGGTGTATACACAGCGTTTCAAGGGTAGAAATAGGGCTGAAGCCCAAATCAGTTGAAGCAGGCCCAAATCCTTTTTTTTTTCCTTTGCTCTTAAATTATATATAATTGTAATTATTGATTGTTTGTTAACTCTAACTTTAAAATTATTAATTAACTTAATTAGATTTCCCAAAAGATGAGTTACTTCTTTGTGTTGGTTTGCTTTTAATACATCTTTTTTTTTTTCATTTATTTTATTTATCAAGTAGCCGATCAAATTTATATATCTTTAATTAAGTTAAACCTTTTGTTCTTAAAAAAAAGACATGTTCTTTAATGCTTTTCACTTAATCACATTTACTCATTTTAAAATTGTTTTAAGTTAAATTGTTTTTCTCAAATAAACTTTAAAAATGTTAGTCAAAACTTTTTTTTAATTAAATACTTAGTCATTTTCTCAAAAAGTTAGTCAAAACTTTATTCTTCAATTAGTTTAAAATAGTTTCGTGCTTTAATTTATTAAATTGGTTCAAATTATTATTTTAAAAACGATTCAGATAAGTTTTAAATTCTAATAACTTATAATTCAAGTCAAATGTTTCAATTAAAGTTCCCTTTTTTTTATAAACTAAAAAAAAAATGTTCTTTGTCTGATTATTTTTCAAAGTTAATCGAATGTGTAAATTATCTTTTTATAATAAATCATTTTTCTAAAAAATAGTCTACATATTTTAGTCAAGTCGCAGGTCAACCGCATGTTAGCGGCACTTTGAATGCTTAAACTCTTCTCCAAGTGTAAATTGAATCCCGAACCCTCTTTGGTATTTTCAAATGATTTTTTTTTCTGTTTAAATCTTTGAAAATTATAAGTTTTCTTAATTTCTTTAAAAAAATTAAGTGGCGACTCTTTCTAAGTATTTTTCTCAAATTGTTTTATACTTAGAACATTTCAAAAAAGTGAATTTTCTAAAGATAGTAAAATTACGGCATAACATTGGTGATATATTTTGTCAAGGTACAAATTTGTAAGATGAGAAATGATCAATTGTATCCGGTATTGAGCATTTGAAAGGACTTACACCTAGGTTGAGTTGTAAGTTTGCTACTTTTGATTGTTAAGTACCTAAGAAAGGTTTCATTTTCAAAAGTGTTGGTTTATAATAAGGTAAATGGTCGGAGTGTGTATGATGGTTGTTAGTATTGTGAGTATGATTCACTAGCTATGCTCTAGTGTGTTTTCACTTTGTGGGTGGATCCCTAGTGGTGGATCAAGGGTACCAAATCCTGCGATGTTCTCTTGGTTGAGTGGGAAGATTAGGAAGATTTGGTTATTTCGAATGACATAATTGGTGTTGTCTTGGAGTTGTTAAAGTACTTTAGTGATTCTACATGTACCACCTTGCTTATGAGAATTTATAGAAGAGCTACCATGCATATTTGTGGATGTCCGGCAATCTTAATATTTCTCTAGTCGTCGAGGTTTTGTATCGATTGTGTGGTTGAATGTAGGGATAATTGGGTCCAATTCTACGGTTCTTAAGAGGTAATCTACAATTACTAAATCTAGCATTTCGATAGTGTTGTTGGAGGGGTTGTATGCTTGGACATATCTCTCGATGAGTATCTGATTTCTAAATATCAAATTGGTTATAACTTAAGTTCATGGGAATTTATGTTGTGGGATGGAGATGTTATTGAAAACTATGATTGTTGGGTATTATGAATGTGTGTTGGTTGGTTCAGGTTCACTTCTAATTGTAGCGAGTATTGATTTAGAATGTTATTATGCTTATGTAAGAAAGGATTAGTCATGATGATTGTGTCAAGATCCTTGATAACATGTGGCAGACGTGTGTACGATCAACTTTGATTGTTGTTGGGAATCATTTTGTTGATTAGTTAAGTTTACATATAACAATATTTATCACTAAAGTGTTGAGATGACTTCATTGAGGCATTGTACAGGAGGACGTGTAGGTATTCAATTGGTTGGTTTGAGGTTGGAGATGTGAAGCCCTTAGGGGGTAATGAGATTCGATAAGAAGGGCATGCGAGACAAGTATCCCCAGTAATTCGACGATTCAGATACTACTCTACCCTTACTTTAGCTAGTCTTCCCTAGTTGATCACTCGGGGATGAGTGATGGGTAAATTGATATCTATTGTAACGACCTGATTTCGTCGTTAGGGAAAAGCCAATGAAGAAAGAATTGGGGCTAGAAAACTCTTTTGTAGTAACTTGGAATTTCCCAACCTAGTCCAAATTTGGACGAAATCGGAGTCATTAAGGTGTAGGAAAATCTGGTAATTAATGAGAGATCTAATTATGATTTATACCACATGAGTAGATAGCTAAGACTTAAGGAACCCGTACGACTTTACGTTATCAAATTTGGGCGAGTAGAACTCCTGAAAATGATCTTAGCGTGAACGGGTAACATTATGTCTCCGTGTAGGCCGCCAGAACGAGATTGGAGCCACCAGAGTGGGGCCGCTGTAGCGGGATGGGTCCACCGTGGCGGGCCAGACGCGACTTAAAGTCGTTAATAAACTCCTAAACGACCTTATTTGGCATTTTTCAAATTTTAGAGTTAAGGAACGAACCCTAGGTGACACCTACTTGTTTTTCACCATTCTTGAGGCTAAATGTAAGTTTTTCACTCCCTGAATCCGTTTTTCGATCAATAGAACGTAATAGAATGGGTCAAAATTGATGGGGGAGAATTTTGTTATAGATTTCATGGTGCAAAACAATCATAATTTGGATCATGAGTTTGATCTAGAGTTCATAAAATTGTTATAGTTTCGGGTAATTAGTGATTGTTTGTTGATTCCCGTGTTATTATGATTGTTTTTAGACCATGAACAAGCGAGAATAATCCAGAAAGAAAGATTCAAGTGCCTTAGGGGATTCAAGCTTGGATTCGAGGTTGGTGATGGTTGTGATTCTATGTTTGTGTGATGTATGCTTGTTCTTGCTTCATTATGATACTTGTATATGTATGAATGTTGCAATGTTGATCATACTTGTTGTAAATGAGATAGATGAAATATCATTGCCATGAAATCATGACTTAAATGTATGATCTTGATGATGTACTTGTGTTTGTGATTGTGGTGTGTGAATGAGATCTGATTGCCACGTTCTGGCATAACTAACTGGGATCGATTGCCACGTTCCGGCATAAATATGGGATCGGTTGCCACGTTCCGGCATAAACATGGGATCGTCTACCACGTTCCGGCACACTAACTTGGATTTGATACCACGAACCGGTATGCTAACAGTTTGGGTTTGGGTTCTATGAGAGGACCATTGAATGGGGTTCCGTGAGAGGACCATTGAATTGTGTTGTATATCTACTTGTGATGATTACATTCATATCTAATGATGATTGATATTGGAAGACGGTATGTTTCTCTAAATTGATAACCAATGTGTATTATTAAGAATGTGGGATGCTAAATTGATCATGAAAAGATGACTAATATTGTATATGTTCGGTATATGCATGTTTATAATGTTGTGGTTACTTGCATGTGTTTCACTTATTGGGATAGCCGCGTGATCCTACCAGTACACTGTGGTTGTGTACTGATTCTGCACTTGCTCTTTCTTTGTTGAGTACAGGGCATCTTCAGGTGGCTATTAATAGACTTCAGCTAGGTGACTAATGAGCGTGACCAAATTCAAGGGTGAGCCAGTTCTTTCGGGCTGCCATGGATCTCTCTAGTTTAAGTCCACTCTTTTCGGACTCAGACTATTTGTTAAGGTGTTGTTTAGTTTCGGGGTTGTGCCCCTTGTTCTTAGACTTGTCGTTAGTAGAGTTTTGGTACAATGACTTTAAGGTTCTAGGTATTTAATTTCATATTTGTTTAGTTAATTAACTTGCTTCCGTAACTTAATTGCCTTAGTTTTGGTTTAGTTGCTTAGTTTGGGTTGTAGTAGTGGTTCTCCCACTGGATGGTTAGTGTGGGTGCCAATCACGACGGTCTGGGTCGTGACATAAACTAAACTAGGATTCAGGAGGAAAGTCTTCGTCTAAACCCATAAAAAAGAAGTGACTCTGATGGAACAGTTAAATATCACTCTAACCTTTTTCAATTTGCTTTTTCCATTTGTATTTCAAATTGCTTTCTCCATTTGTATTTAGTCTCTAACATAATCATCCACCTGAAGAGGAAGGCATAACAGAGAATTAGGGATCATGACAAATTTCAACCGAATAAATTAAAGCATTTTCAAATTATTGTCATATAAGCCCATTTGGCCTAAAAAATGCCATATATATAGCCATTGGATGGGTTTGGATGACTTAAATTTAGGGTGAAGAAGCACAATCCATATGCTTGCCTCTGTAGCACGCATGGATTAGCTGATTTTTGGAGTCTTGAATTGTTTTTTTATTTTGTTTTTTTTGAATTGCAATTGTAGCCAATTTCTTTGAAATATAGCCACCATTGATTATTGTTATAACCCTCGATTAATTGCCTATTTTCCCACTCTACATAAATTATTGTCGTAGCCCTCAATTAATTAAACCTAAGTCATTGATATCATTATTAGACATGTGACAGTTGACACTCATTCTAGAAATAATTTGGAGAAATGAAGATGATAGTTAAATCTCTTTTCTATAAATATGGTTCTCCTAACACTATAAGAATTGATTCCTAAATATTGATAAGGTAAAATAAAGATAAATGTGGATAAAATAAAAATAGTACAACTCAAATAACATATTGTACAATTAAGTACTGCAGTGTTAGTCCTTTTTGTGGTTGGCTTATATATAGTTTAATTTTGAATTGCAATTGTAGCCAATTTCTTTGGAAAATAGCCACCATTGATATTGTTATAGCCCTCAATTAATTGCCTATTTCCCCACTCTACATAAATTATTGTTGTAGCCTTCAATTAATTAAATCTAAGTCATTGATATCAATATTAGACATGTGATAGTTGACACTCATTCAAGAAATAATTTGGAGAAATAAAGATGATAGTTAAATCCCTTTTCTATAAATATGATTCTCCTAACACTATAAGAATTTATTCCTATATATTGATAAGGTAAAATAAAGGTAAATGTGGATAAAATATAAATAGTACAACTCACATAACATATTGTACAATTAAGTACTACGGTGCTAGTCCTTTTTTATGTTGGCTTATATATAAGGTAATATAATTGAGCACTATTAAGAAAGATAATTCTTTAATATAAGAATATGATTGAAAACAATTACTACTATTTCTTGTTTTCAATTTCTAAATCAACTACTATTTTGAAATTATTTATAGTTAAAAGATACTTATTTTGAGACGGAATAGAATATATATCTCTCATGTAGAAAAGAAAAGGTCTTCCCCGATTTGTTTTCCAAGAAATTAGGTAAAAGGTAGTTTGTAAATTCACATTTGCGTAAACGTGAATGAGTTGGCATCATAAAATGGTACCTTTTTTCAATTGATGATGCCCCTATGTCCGGACACTAATTGAGGGTCATTTTTGGGTATTACATAAATGGGTTGAACTATATTAGATTGGTTTAAATGAAGGTGGAATTATCGATTGAATTGTAGTGGAGTGGTATTTAGATTTTGTTGAGAGATTCTCGTACTTGACTTCATTTACAAATTGGATCCTTATAATCAACTGAATTTTAAATTCATTAAAACACAATATTTTAAATACATCTAACTATTAATCGAACTTACGTAACAGTTGGAAAAATGCGTCATTGCAGGCGTATCGAGTACATTTGGGTTCATTATCATTTTTGACAGTGTCCAAATAGTCCCACCAATAAATATGTTATATATAAAATAAAATAAAAAGAATCATAAATAACTTTTTAATTAAATTTTATGAAAATAAAATTAAATAAAGAGCACATAAACTCTATTGTCTTATATTTTATATATCTAGATTATTATCGAAATGAAAAAGATGTCAATGATGACATTCATATAAGGAAAAGTTACAAAGCTATCAACATTTGCAACATGCTATCACCATACATCATTAATGTTAACTTTTTTTAAGAAAAAATAAATTAAAGTCTACTTTTAGGAGTGATGTATATCATTTTTATGAAAAGACACAAAATATGATCTAGACCTTATCCTACATGTGTACATATGAAGAATAGAGATAGAGGGTGTGTTCATCAAGAATTGTGGTCAATTTTGCAAGAAATTCAGTCACTTCATTAGCTTATCTATAATATAAGTATGAGATGAGAAGGTGATATCATCTGAACAATATTATTAATAGCATCCTCTACTTGACATTTAAATTAAGATTATGAGAGGTCTTGTTTTTCATCATATCTACAATAATTTGAGAGTCACTACTAAAAAAGTGTCACAAATCAATAAAATATTAGAGATCAAAAAAGAAGAAGAAAGAAATAAACTTTGGAGCACAATTTACCGACCTCATGAGTTCGATTTTATAATTACAAAATAATAAAATGTACTTCAAAATAGACATGACTAATGCAATAAGTAGACTTGAATTAGCTCTTTTAGCTATAGAAGTTCTTGGTGGAATCTCCCATTTGGGGTCCAAATCTCTATCTTCACTGTAGTAGATACACTTTTACTACTAGACCATTGATGCCTTTTGATTTAAAACTACACGTTGCTTTTTTATTTATTACACTCTTAAATTTTATATTTTCATGAAAAAATCGACTTCCCAAAGTCGCCTTTTAATTTTTTTTTTTAAAACTCCCGAACTTTTGAAGTCGGTTCTGTAAAAAATAATTATAAATTCAACCTCCCGAAATTAATTTTTTGCAATTTTTTTTTTTAAAAAACAATCTTGGAGAGATCAGTTTGCATTTTTTCAATTTTTAGCGCTAAAAATGCATTTTTCATCTATTCACGGAAGAATAGATGAAATTAGATTTGAAAGCTATCTTGTGGAGTTTTATTAAAGGATTTGACCATCTTCGCACTAAGTTCTACCATAGAAATTTTACATATTTGTCTCTGATGATTACTATATTGGCTAAATGCAGTGTCTTTATTATTATAAAATATGATTTATCAATACAAATTGTGGCCTATCAGCAAAAGCGAGATTGTGAGTTCTTAGAATTTCTTGTAATAGTAGGTGATGATATGACCATAATGGGAACTTAACCAAGTTGCAAGTACATAATTCTAGGAGAATAGGTTGAGAATAACTAAAAAGACAATAATAGAAAGTAATATTTTATTTATGTCCTAAAGTATTTTTCTTAAGGAGTGTGTCATATCCAAACAATTCACTTAATATAGACTAGAGGAAGTATTAGTCCACCTTCTATTTTGCATAAAATAGTATATACATATATAGATGTTCTCATAAGTCATAGCTTATATACTCTACTTATGCAAAATCTAGCTAATACATGCATAACAACTTACCTCCAAACCAACTACCAAACGCCCGCCCTTTAGTATAACAACCAAGAGATAATGAACTAGAGAGCCCCTTTTTGGAGGTGTGTGTGTATATATGTGTGTGTGAGAGAGTGGGTATGAGTGGAGCAATGGCCGCATTTTCAATGTTTCCTCAAAGCTTGACAAACTTTAATATTTGGAGATACACTTGTGAACCCAAAGTACACTCTTTAAAGAGAAAATTAATAAGGCCATTATTAGCAATGGATGCTAATTCTTCACGTCATTTGGCTAATTTTCGTTCAAACGTTTGGGGATACCATTTCCTTTCTTACACTTCTCAACTCACTGTATGTACTCACAAATATATA
>JAJOOR010022711.1:0-14935 GCA_036250505.1 Solanum acaule | reverse complement strand
AGTAGCCACTTAAGCTTAATGAATTAATGTGTCTACTATACATGCCTACAGATGGCAAGATAGAGAGAAAAGGACAAAAAAAAAAGACTAAGCTACTCATTATCATGCATATTAAAAGATATAGCAATAATACATATACTATACTAATCAATATCTTAAATTAAAGGACACATGAAAAGCTATTCTTGTCTTGAATGATATGAAAGTGATTACTCATGAACAACAATAAATTAAAGAGGATAAAAAAAAAACAGCAAAAGTAGTCATACGTTACTACTAATGCTCATTCTTAAGACAAGTGGGAAGTAAAGGAAAATATGTTCATGCACTATGTCCTTTATAGAATATTAGACCAACAATCCAAATTTAAAAATAAAAACAAAAATAAAAATAAAAAGATGAAGAACTTTAACACTTATTCCAATATAGCCTTCAAGAAGAAAAAGACTACAAGAGATTGACAAAGAAAAACTAATAATAAATAAATAAATAAAAAAAGTGAATTATCACGTAAATTCTAACTATAACCGACAAACCTCATCAATAAACAAAATCATTTTAGATAAATGCTTAAGCCATGGCCACAATGATCTTGAAAAGGATAAGTATAATATTCTTATAATATTCAACACAAACTTCTATCAAAACATATACTTCCACTGTTCCCATAAATAAAAATGCATTAGTTGAACAAATTTCAATAGACATGAAGCATTAGGATCCCTTTTGTAGTAATTTTGAAAAATTAGAGACTAAGGACACATTTGAAATTTAAACACAACATTTAAACAATCCTTTGAAATAATGCTAAGCACAAGAAAACTTCTAACAAGGCAAGTTGTAAACAGAGACCTAATGGAAAGAGACCTAGACAATTGCTACCAGACGCATTCGAACGACTCCAACAAGTATCACATAAATATTAACGCTACAAAAGAAACTACGAACGAGCATGGACCAAGCATGATGAATTAATCCTATTCAAGATTACTACTCGCAACTCGGATAACTCATATTCGAAAATAGCTAAACATAACCGCTTAGTTCATTCGCATCCTCCAAACACATGACAAGCAAACACTGACTCTATTTCGACAAGTATGGACGGAGTAGTATTCAAATGATTAACGAGTAAACAAACAAAAATCGAAATGAGCACAACTCAGCTAAGAAAGACTCGAGAAGAGCCATAAACAGAGAAAAACATATCAAACATGGGATAAAATCATTTTGAAAACGAAATACATATAATAGTTTCGAAAAGACTACAATGAAGAGAAAACTTAGGCTCAAACTATATAAGATCAGCTCATAACCCATTAATAAATATTCTTGATTCAACACTCATCGAAATTGGAAAAAAGAAGGGAAAAGGCCAAGAGTTGTTTACCTTGTTGTGGGCAGCGAACAGGGACGGGACGAGCAGGGGCGACTTCACCACTATGCAATCTTGAACACGAACAACGGTTAAGAAATCTGGGTAGGAATATCGAACCCAAATACTCGAAGCAAGTATTTCCTCTGTTTTTCCTTAAAGTGTAGTCAGTTTGTATTTTAAACACTATTACTCAAACCTGTCTTTGTATTTTTGCTAAATAAAACTCCCAACCCCCACTAGTGAATAAGAAAGGGAGTTTATATAGATGAAAAAAATGGGGTTCGTTCTTAGGGGGAAAGGGACGAAAGTTCAAGTGAGAACGAGGGTAGAATCGAAATTCTCCAACTCAATCCTCAATTCGAAATTTCCCAAGAACCAAAAAGCTGCTCGTTTGCACAAGAATTCAACCCAAATCCCACGAAATCCGGACGATAGGCAGGGCTAGAACAGTTTGGTGATGGCAGACGCTTGCTTTTTTCGTGAATTCCGTCGTTTGACTACCGCTGCTTTGACATTTTGGACTACTGCGTCTGGATCCTCTTTGTTAACGTTGGAAAGAAAAGAAAATGGGGAGGGTCGATTTTTGGCTGGGTTTCGCATTTGATTCACGTGGAGAAGAAGAGGAAAACGCAGGGGTGGGGTCGTTCGGCTACTGTTGTACGTGTATGTATGTATTGCTGTTTTAGTACTGCTGTATGTATTGTTGTACGCTGGAAAATAAGATGGATTGGGCTGAGAGTTGGAAAACAAAGAGGGAGAGGGTTTGGGAGTTGATGGGCCGTACACTTGGGTATTGAATGAAGTGGGCTGCTAGATTTAATCTGGACTGCTGGAAAATTTGTCAAATAGGCCCAAAATTGGTCTCAAATGGGTTTAGATGGGGAAATAAATGGTTAAAATTGAAATAAAAAGGGCTAGGCAAATGAATTAACAATCTAGCCAAATTGAATTCGAAATCTAGCCTAATTGAGATAATTCAACGAATTAGGCTAGGACTTGAATAAGACGTATTAATATAAATTAATTAATGAGTTTCTTAATCTTAACAAAATAAAATAATTAACTTAATAAAAATAACTACTTCAACAACATACCTATAATTCAAACTAAATTAAATTAGTAAAGCTTAACGTTTAAAAATAAATGAATAATTTTCAAGATAGTTTTCAAATATTTGTAAAATATATTAGTTACATACGTAACAATATAAGACATATTCATTATTTAAAATATTATAAAAGTGAATAAAATTCTTAAAAATATCTTGAAACATATTTTGAATTTTTTATAAAATTAATTATTTCGAATCATTTGAAATTAAAGAAGCTCGGAAATTAATTCTTATCGGGGAGGGTCAAAATCGGGTGTCAACAAATTGTTCACCTTATTTTAGAGAAAATGGCCAAATGACCCCCTAACATATCAGTCAATTCTCAACTACACACTAATACTTTACGGGGGTCCTATTACCCCCCTGAACCTTTTATTTTCGATATTTTGTAATCCTTAAATGCTGATCTTTTGTCATTAACCAAATATATACACATGTTTGTATATACACGCAGTCTCGCTCGCCTCTCTCGCTTTTATACAAACACAAATGTATAAAATGTGTTTGTGTTTGTATAAAGCAAGAGGAAATTGTATATATACATATATTTTCGTTCCCCTCTCCCAGATCTCACTCGCCTCTCTCGCTTATACAAACATAAACGAAATGTATAAATTGCGCTTCAGTTTGTATAAAGCGAGAGAAAATTGTATATACACATGCAAATACATATATCTTTTGTATACAACTGCTTTCTTTTGTATATGTATAGCGAATTATACAACTGCTTTCTTTGTATATGTATAGCGAATTATACAAAAAAAATAAAATTGTATATGTATAGCGAATTATACATATAGATGTTTGTTATGGAGCGCAATTATGCAAACTTTGCTATAGCATACAAATATGAATTTTGTGCTTGCTATATGTGAAGTTGCTCATATATATATATCATTGCATGACAAATCAAATACCATTTAAATTTTAAGGTGATTTTAAATCAATTAAAATACTGAGTAATTTATGGCTACAAAAACATTATATTTCATTTTACGTTACTTGAACCCAATACTGGAAGGAAATAAGAAAACAAAATTTGATAACGTTATAAAGAGAACAAAGTAATAGATCTGTCTTGTTATTCTCATTTATTATAGTCTTAAAAGCAAAATAATTTGTTCTTGCAATATTGTGAAGTCACTGCAATATCATGAGTTTGACTTTACTATCCTACTCTAACTGATTATTTACTGCCTCGCCGATTAGATTTTAGTTTATCAATTATAAATTTAAGATTATCAATCTTCTCTAATGGAGTAATTTTGAAGGGAAAAAAAAAAGAGATCGAGCAAATTAAAATAAGTCACTACAACATTTTAGGCTTTTTGCCACCCCAGAAAAGTGTGATCTAAAATATCAAAAAGTGTAGCCTTTTTAATAATAGTTAAAGTTAATTTATTATATTTTGTTTTTAAAGAAAGTTGGAACATTAGGGGTAAATTTGTCCATTTTAAGTGATAATTAGTTTTGTTACACTTGTTATCAAAGAAGAAGGGAGGTATATGTAATATTTGATACCACAAGGAAGGAATGTGTTATCAGTCAAAATCTCAAGAGAGATTCCTGAAATTATTCTTAAATTAAATGATGCTATTAAAATTAAATATTTGTATACGTTGGAATACTTTCCTAAATGCCACAAACGAGGATTATCCAAATTAATGATTAGGGCAAGAACATTTTTTTATAATTACTTGGTCATAATGATATCGTAGAAATATTACACAAGCACATATATGTGAACTAATTAAGTATTAACTACTCACTGATATTACTATATTATACCTTTCTTGGATCAGACAATAGGAAAGAATTATATATGTACCACAAATAATTATACTCACTGATATTACTATATTATACCTTTCCTGGATCAGACAATAGGAAAGAATTATATATGTACCACAAATAAAAATAATTATAATCATTGGACAGTGAAAATCGGATTTGAATATAATATTCATTTACTAAACATTAAAAGGACCACCTTCTTGTTTATACAAAAAAAAATCTCACCTTCACTTTTTCCTTATGTTATGGTATATAGTACCAAAGAAATTTATTTACATACATAGAGATATGAAAGCAGTGATGATCAAACAAAAACTAGAATTGAAATTGAAGTAGTCCTAAAAGGATAGAAGCAAGCTAAGACACAAATATCGAAAATATAAGTAATTATTAGATGAAATAAACCATATTTCTCAAGTAAGCCATTTGCACTACAAGAAAACTGTGAATTACATGAGAATTTTTCCTAGGGAAAATTTTCGCAACTATTTCATGCGGATTTTCTTGGAAAAGTTTTAAATTCCTCAATATTAGAATATATTACCTACGAAATATATATTTCCAACAAATTCCGCAGGTAAATTTGGCGCCATTTTGCGCCAAACATGAACTTGTGATATTGCCTAGGAAAAAGTAATGGCAAGTACATTATCTCTAGCTAAATCCACAGGTACATGAACCAAAAAAAAAAAAATTAAATCATTTTTTTATTCCATAGAAAAATCCCCAAGTAATCCATCCTACAGATTTTTCTGGAGATATTTTGGTGAAAATTTATCTGGGAATTTTATTACTTGGGAAATTATTTGGGGATTAGTTGTTGTGACATTTATTGGGGATTTATATTTGGGGATTTATCTAAGAATTTTATTACTTGGAAAATTATTTGGGGATTAATTGTTGTGAAATTTGCTGGGGATTGACTTGGGGATTTTATTACTTGAAAAAATATTTGGGGATTAATTTGTTGTAAAATTTCTGGGGATTTATATTTGGGGATTTACCTAAGAATTTAATTACCTGGGAAAATATTAAGGAATTTTTTGAGAATTTATGTAAGAATTTCGTGACTTGAAAAATTAACAAATTACATAAATAACATTAGTAAAAGTAATTTTAATAGGAAAATGTTAAAATCAAAGATAACAATCACACACATATATATATAAGTTAAGCACTATTTTTAATTACTTCCTCATTGATAGAATTAAATAAAATGAAAAAAAATAAAAAAAAATTACTTGTATTTCCAATTGATATATTTTTTTACAAGCATTAAAAATTATATAATTTCTCTATAGTAAGTTATTAAATGATATTTATTTCTAAATATATAATTAAGTATTTTAAACTATAATTATTAAAAGATAACTTTAAATTATAAATACCCCACATGTCTAATAAGATATACTATTAATTGTTGATTATAACTTCTTTGCACATTAAACTTATAAATAAATTTATATTTTCAATTTTTAATTTATAAGAACTTTGTACGTATAATTTAAATTTTTTCTATATTTAATATGCTTAGTTATGATATTATCTCATCAAAAGTATAAGCATAAAATTTTCATGATATGTTGTGTGGCAATGATTTATTTTAAATATATAAATAATTTTCATGTTTCATTTTTTAAGAGTTAAATCACATGAACTTTAGCTAATATTTTAAGATATAATTCGTTACCATATTAATATGAGATGAGTTTATAGTTCTTTTTATGTAATTTATGAATATTAAAATTGTATTTTTAATATTTAATTTAGCTTTAAAAATTAATTAAATCGAAGAAGAACACCAAAAAGTAATATAATATCTTTTGGTACTTCTTGTACCACATCGATGGAAGACCCTAAGATATTAGCATATATAATGCTAAGAGTTAGAATATTGGGAGAGTGGAGCAATTATGTATAGGTGGGCACTGGATAGACAATGGTATTTAATATAGGTAATTGGGATTGGGATTAAGGGTTAACCATTTAATATGGGTAGACAATGGTATTTAATGTAGGTAATAAAGAAGAGGAGTGTATGTGTAATGAGTGGATAAATACGGGTCTCTAACCAAGAAGAGGTGTATATGTGTATGAGGTTATATAAACTAAATAATTAATTATGAGATAATAATTAATATTGCTTAAAAGAAATTTCTTAAAAAATTATTAAAATATTTTCATGCGGCTATATTTGTGAAAAAAATTGTAAGAAAAATCCTATTTTGTTACTTTTTACCAAAAAAAGAGAGGATATTTTTAGTATTTTTTGCAAGAAAATTCGCAAGTAATTTACATGGAAAATATAAATCCCTAGGTAAATTACTTGCGGATTTTGAAATTCGCAGGAAATAATTACCTAGGAAGGTTTTATCATCGGATTATTTTTGGTAGGAAAATCCGCAGGAAACTAAGTTTTCTGCGAATTTTCGTATACAATCCCTAGGAAAATCCCCAAGTAATCCACACTTTTCTTGTAGTGTTGGATTCGCTTCTGACCATATGATTGATTCGCGATTAGAGGTCTCTTGACTCAGCTAGCTTTCCGAGAGTCAATAATTCAGTTCAGTCAGTTAAAAGAATCATAACTTCTTATAATTTCATTAATCTATTATGTGTGATTAAAATTATAGTAGATATTTGTAAGCCATGTAATTGGTATCGATTTTTCTTTGAAATTGGTTAGATTTGGTAAGATTTTCAAAATCCTATTTAAAAATTACATAAAGATCTCAATGATAGTAGAGGATCTTATTCCAATACTTGCTTTTGAAGTATTTTTGTGATTTTATGAATGTGAGATATTCTTTGATTTGCAGCTACGTGTACATACAAATTTCGTTAAACATATTACTAGCTACCTATTATATTATATGTGTGTGCGCATTCACATATTGTAGGGGAGTAATATATATATTTTTGGTGAAGGACCTTTGCACATGCAACATTGTCTGGTAGAAGACTCCAAGAAAGCCCTCCATTCACCCACCCACCCCCCACCAAGAGAGGAAAAAATAATATGTTTAATTAGTCATCGTAATAAATAATAACTAATTATTTTTTAATATAATCATTTCACGAACCATCTCTTCAGGTTGAGAGCGGTATAGAATAACTAACTATTCTCTTTGTTCCACTTTAATTTGGTCACGTATGTTCTATTCAAGTAATACTTAGGCAGTATTTAAGATTTTTCAATACAAATTATTAATGTCAAATTTTCACTCATGGTCTAGCTCATTAGACACCTTCCCAACATAGCACATGCCATTGACACCAAAACATATTACACCTTCAATTGGATTGAGTTGTATTTGATTATAATTTTTTGTAAGAAATCTTTTGAAATCAAATATTTTTTAAGAAAATGGGGTTTATACCCTTCAATTTTTAAAAATTAGTAAAATTATTCAACTTGATTAATTTGTTTGAAACATAATAAAATCATCTGCTTTAAAAGAATAACATTTCAAATCAGATGATACTTATATAATATCATAGATTAGATCTCATATACGAGCTATTACATATTATTATTACAAAAAAAAATCACTTTATTTGAAAATTTTTGAAGTTAGGATTTGAAAATGAAGTTGTGTTTGATTGTATATTTTTTTGCAAATAATATTTTGATTGTTTGAATGTACTTTACAGTAAAAGTTTTTTAAAAAAGAAGTGAAAAAAAATAGAAGAAAAAAAAACAATACCTTCTGTGGCCTGAACAAGAAGTCAATAGTCTAGGGAGGTAAATGCATTGGGTAACTCCCCTACAAGAAGTCAATAGGAAGAATGTACTTTGCATTATTTTTTATGTCCACGTGGACAAATATATATATATTTAAAATACGATATTAAATAGTCTAGGGAGGTAATAGGTCCTCATGAAAGTTTAGTATCGCAACAGCAAATTCGACCAAAATTGAGGTATTTTTCAGACTTTTATCCCTAAATACTCCATGTATCAAAACTAGCCGTCTGTCTTTGAATATCTTCAATAATCTCCTTTAAGTGTACATGACCCATTCAGATTCAATTGAGTAATTTAGAATCGATTACATAACTTCATTTTTTTTTTTTGTTTTCGAAATGTTTCCTAACAAAGGTGACTCTGTAACTCAGAAAAACTTGAACTCGAGACCTCTAATTGAGAATAAAGAAGTATTTTCCGCTCCCACAACCCTTAATTATATGTCCTTGTTTACTTCTAATAACTCTACCAACACCGGTTGATTTCGAATTATATGATCAAACGCCTACTTTTAGACAAGATCGAATCGGTTATATGCACTTTAACCGAAGTGCGCATGAATTATAATCACTTTCTTAGAAGATAAAAATCAAACTAAAGAAAGGGGGAAAAATCACGACAAATCCAGCAAATTGAAGACATGTCTCAACATCTGTCCCCAACTCAATAAATTGTCATATTTCCTTTTTATCTTTTCCCAAAGATAATCTTTGACAAAAAGTATCCAGTTAGAATTGTCTTCTAAACTATTGCTCAACCATTCATCCACAAGTTCAATACAAAATTTTCTTTGTTTTGAAACACTTTATACCCTATGTAAAACTTTTTGGAGTAAATTCAAACTTAGTCACACCTTAATTTAAGTATTGAGCACCAAAAGAAACCAGAAGAAAAATATCAAGAAATGCAAAATCCCCCCACCATACAAATCTAATACAAGTTTGTTCAACTCAATGAATTGATGAAAGCCTCCATCTAATCTAAGAAGAGATAAGAGGTGCAGGTACCTCATCTTGCCAGAACAAGTAGAACATCAAAACTATTGTTTAAATGGGGTCATTTTTACTTTTCTTTTTTTTTAAATAGGGTAAACATTTGTAGAAAGAAAATATAGTTAGAAGTGAAAAAAGTAGAAACAAAACTTTGGGTTCCAAAATTCCAAATACAACTTCACGTTGGGTTTTAAATTTTCATGGCCAACTGCTGATTTTCAAATAAAGTGAAAAAATTCCCAAAAAAAAAGTGAATAATTCTCATGGCCAAACAGGTCCCTAACAGTTCAGAACACATCCATTTCAGATTGTACTGTAAAATTTCGGAACCTTTAGGACGTTTTAATTCCACATCTTAAACTTCTTCAATCAAACTTCACAGCTAGGCACACAGAAACTGGCCAGATACCTTAGGTCAACCACAACATGTCCCAGGACGCACCAGTTTTTTTGTTTTAATCTCTCCCTACGAGCTCCCACATTCTTTTGCTCCCTTGGTAACTCGGACACACAACCTTAGAGATATTCACAAACGGGGAAAATATTGCAGAAAGTTCTCGCACAACACCATAATTCAACTGCTAAGAAATCTGGAAAATACTTGAAAGTGCTATGAAATCAGGAGAGAGAACTCGAGCATCAAAATGCCCTCTTGATTTGAGCATTTAAAAAGAATAAGCCTAAGAGACAACAATGTTGTGACAAACAAATAAAATGATATTTATCAGCTGACCACAGCTATTCCAAACTTAAATATTTGATAATCGAAGACTTTCATCAAAATTGTAGCAAAAGACAGCACAAGATAACCTAACATCCCATATTACTTCAGAGGAATGAACCTTGATGAGTGAGTAGCACCAATACCGGGTCTTCCATGCTTGACAGGCTTGTATGAGATTGAGAACTCAGCCAGATAGTGGCCAATCATCTCAGGCTTGACCTCGATCTGATTGAATGTCTTCCCATTGTAAATCCCAATGACACTTCCAATCATCTCAGGAACAATAATCATGTTCCTCAGATGAGTCTTGACAGGCTCTGGCTTCTCACCTTGTAGAGCCTCACGTTTCTGCATCAAAATGCTCAAATGAAAAAGGTAGCAGACTAAACAAAGTACACCATATTATATATGCAAATGGAACTCATACAAGACTGGAGAGACATAAAGATAGTAATACAAATAAATCTACGGAACTGTCATTTCAGTTGAAACATGAGGAGAAAGAAAATATAGGGCATGCCCTCACTTGGCAGCAACCAGGAAAAGCAATGCAGACAAATCCTCAAAAACCCAACTAAAACACACTCGCACTATACATAAAATCTCGCTGGACTACCAGCCAGAGCAAAATTTCAGGAGAAGTGCCAGCAGAGGTGATTCCTTGTTCAACCTTATGATGCTATCCATGTGTAACTCAGTTGGAAGAAATTTCGGCCTCAGCTATTATAATTTGCAGGGAAGAATGAGCCGAAAGGAGCAACTAATTAAGGTTCTATTGAACAAGTCTAAAGTTCAAAGATTAACAAAAGTAAATAAATTCAACCAAAAACAGAAAACAAAAATGATTTTTTGATAAAATGATTTTTCCCTCTACCAAAATCTGTCAAGTACAGCTTTTCACATCAAACTGGATTGCTTGTTATCTGAAACCAACCTTCGTCTAGATAAATGAGAATGCCAAAGAAAATCAGCCTAGCAGAAGTCTTCTTTAAACAAACTGTTAGTACATATGTTCAAACCTTTATTTAAACTCCAGCATAAGGAATTTGCACTAAAGACGTTTTACCTGGCAGCCAATACCTTATACGATCTTTTCACAGTTGTATTTTGCTTATCCATAAACTTGGGCTTTTTTGGATATGTAAAAGTTTCACTGATTTGCACCAAGAGATGAAATAGAGGGTTTCATTATCTGGTGGAGATATTCATACATTGTGGAGTATGCTGATTTGAGTACAAAGAGGTCTTTGTTAAGCAGAACTTAAAGATTATACATACTCCACCGTAAAATCAAAATTAAGGTACAGCTCCAGGACCAATCTTAGCATAGTGCACAACCATAAGCTTTTGGGATGACAAATTTCCCATAGAGAGAACTAAGTAAGCAAAAGTAAAAAGATCACATGTAAAATAGAAGAAAAAAAATTGAAAAAATAATAAATCAAAACACTTAAAAGAAATGGAAAAACAATATGCATGACCGTCCAATAAAATGTAGACCATAAGTAATTATCTCTTCATGAAATCCATTTGTCATATCAATGCAAGGCAACCATGCAAAAGACTACCTTTGCTATCACAGATCATCAAAAGAAAGCTAGATACATTTATGTGCAGCTGAATGACTATCCTAAGCTTTATCAAATTCTATGATGTAGCATTCCAAAATATCTGGACGCCGAGAAGGGTGTAGAGCAACTACTTAAGCAGTAATATCAATCATAACACATATAAAAGTTGGTCACTAAACGTAAGATGAAAATAAATTCCATTCATGTGACAAGCAACTGAAAAGGGACTGATATGCCTACCGCCGTACGCAACTTCTTGATCAAGGCCATTGGCTTCCTCTTCAAACCTCTTTGGAACCTACAACAAATAAAAACCACTTAGCAAGAAGCATCAACAAATATCTCCACACATTTGAAGAAACTGTGCACATAAGCTAATACTTCCTCCATATCGACTTGTTTGTCCTACTTTCCTTTTTAATTTGTTTCAAAAAAGAAAGTGTCTTTCCTTATTTTGGTAACTCTTTAATTTCAACTTTCCATATGTCGATACATTTGACATATCTTTAATTTAAGAAAACAAAATTCAAAAGTCTTATTTACTTCTTTAAATTATATGCAAGTCAAAACACAACAAAAAAATTGAAACGGAGGGAGTACATATCATACTAAACATAATCTGATTATGCAGTAACATAAAAATACATCAGTAGTGAAGTTGCACTCTCTCAGTGTTTAAGTCATAAATGAAGACAATTTTGACAGACCAACCTAATTATGAATCATCTACTAAAAAGACACTTGTATCAAACAATTCATTTTTGTACACAATTCGGCGGAGGGTGGGCGTAACACTAAAAGTCGTCATGTCAAAATGAAAATGTTTAAATTAACTAAGGTTGTGCTAATCTTCTCTTATGAGTCTATACAAACCTTCTGCGAGGACGAGCATTGAAGAGCTTTACGAGCTCGTCAGTGGACATGTCGAGCAGAGAATCGAGATCGACACCTCTGTAGCTAAACTTCTTGAACGTCCTCTTTCTGGGCTGTCCTGCTGCCACATCGGTTTCAACATCGGCCTGTAAAGCAAACAACAATGAGGACACAGAGGTATATACAAAAGCATCTGAATTGACACAGAAAGAGCGAAAATGTGAATGTTTGAATATAGTAACCATGGCTGTGGAGATGGAATCGTCAACCTCTCTCAGTAGCTAGGGTTTTTCGCGGCGGGAAAACGGAAATTGTATCTTAACAAGGATGAGAGATTTTGGGAGTTAGAAAGGATTAGTGATTGATCCGGTATGTAATTGGCCCATTGGATCTAAGCTGCAATAGTCAGGCCCAGAATTTTGTTCCAACATTATTAAATTAAGGGAAAAAAATTACATAGTATAATAAAGAGCAAAATTGTATGAAATAACAAACTATTAATTCAAATTAAATGTTATAGTCATAGTTTATTTTAATTGTAATTCACAGCAAACATCCCCTTTTTTTTTGCCATATGATTCGATATACAATTAGTCATTTTATATATTTCGATATAAAATGTGTTTTTGTTTGTATAAAGTGAGAGAAAAATGTATATACAAATACAAATACATATATTTTCGTTCTATACACTTATAATTATACAAATACAAATCTTATTATACAAATTACAATGTATAAAAGATTTTATACAAAACTGAACAATTTGTATAAAATTGAATGTTTGTAGCGAATTATACAAATCAAAAGCTCCATAGCAAACATAAAATTTGATATGGGTTTGCTATGGAGCGCAATTATGCTTATAACATATAAATATGATTTTTATGTTTGCTATATGTGAAAGTTGCTCAATAAATATATAGTATTCCCTCCGTCCCATTTTATATGTCACATTTTTACTTTGCACTTGCATTAAGAAATGATGTAATTTTACCCTTCTACCCTTATTTAATGTTTTCTTAAGTCAACTTATTAATAAATGACAAGATTAATTAATTATTCTATCAAGGGTATAATAGGCAAAGTATGGTAATTTATGCATAAATTTTATAAAATGACAAGTATTGTGATACAACTACCTATAGAAAGGGATGACATATAAAATGGGACGGAGGGAACATATATTTACTGTACATAGTTATAATTAAAAATAATTATAACTTGCAATTACATTATTCAAAGCTAACAAGCTTTCTTAAATGGGAACCCTAATCTAGAACAATAAGATCAATTGAGTCAGGAAATCTATTTAATAGGATTAGTTCTTTTAAAAAAAATAAATAGTGGGGATAGGGGATTACAATGTGGGGAATCGAACTCTCACCAATAAGGTGGGAATTCAAATAGTCAACTAATTGTACTATTAGGGGTCGTTTGGTGTGAAGGATAGGTACAAATAGTCCTGGGATAAAGCCTTAGTGGTACTTAATTAAGTGTTTGGTTGGGAAGTTTGGAATAACTTTTCCTGGGATTAATAAATAGTACTAGGATAAGTTATCCCTCCAAAAGGGTGGTATAGTAATCCCATCACAATTTGTGATGGGATAAATTTATTAAATGACAAAACTACCCTTCAAACCTTTTGGGTACACTCAACTTTTCATTGATAAGCTTTCACAACGCCGCTTTGGTCTTAGCTTCCATGTTTCTTCTCTTCTTCATTACAGTAAGAATCACTCTTTCATTTGGGTACACTCAACTTTTCATTTTCGATTGAAGCCATAGATGGGTGATTGAAGAACTTCTTTACCAATAACCTTCAACTTTCAAGTTTATAACAAGGTTAAAAAAAAAAAAAATCAGAATTTGTTTCTCTTTTCTTTCTTTGTCATCATTAATAATTCTCTGATCTGTTGCATAATAATTTGGATACACTCATCTTTTCTACTTAATGGAAGAAATCAAAAAAAAATTCTGAATGTTATGTTTTAGGGTTTTTGTAAATTTTGAAAAAAGATTGTTCTTTTTAATTGTTTTTTGTGTGTATTAACTCTTTTCATTTTTTAATGAAAAAATAGGGTTTCTTATGGATCATCAACTACAGTCCGATATTGAATGTTTTATCATCCTTGAGGAGATATTGTGCCAACAATTTCTTGTTATGTTTATTTTTCTCTTCATGCTTATTCATGGTATTTCTATAAAAAAGAAATAGGCATGTGATTAGGTACCTTATGAGTAGTCGAGTTCCTAAAATTATATCTCATTTAAATTGTATTGTACAAGATAGTGACACAGCATGTATTGATAAGTTAAGGATGGATAGAAATTCTTTCACACTTTAGTTCTCTTAACTAAGGAAGTTGGAGGTCTAACTGATAGCAAATATATGTCAAGTAGTGAAAAGTTAGCAATGTTTTTAAATATTTTGACTCATCATGAGAAGAATAGATCCATTAAGGTTGATTATATTAGATCGGGTTGGAGAGTAAGTCAAGCTTTCAATGAATGCTTGAAAGCTATTCTAAAACTAGCTCCATTGTTACTTGTTAACCCCAAACCGGTGCTTGAAGATGAGCTCGACGATCGATGGAGATGGTTTTAATGTATATGCACTTTCAATTGGGTATCTATTAATTTATGTAAAAGTAAAATAAATATAATTTTACGAAGAAATTTTTGTTGTTTGAGATAATGTTATAATTTTTTTTATAGGGATGTCTAGGTGCATTGGATGGTAC
>JAJOOR010022710.1:0-23920 GCA_036250505.1 Solanum acaule | reverse complement strand
CCCAAAAACACATACCACTAATGAGATGGAAGATCCTTAAGCTCCAACTTTGGAGGCTCCTCAACAGATGGTCTCCAGGCAGAGTTTCTCGATTCTTTAAATCACGATCAAGCTTCTTTGGTTGACCATGAGAAAAATTTACCCCATCAAGTGCAACTACTAGCTCATCATATTCATCAATACTATCTCTATCAAAATTCATAATCACAACCACTAATGCCTCAACACCAAGTCTTTCCTCAATCGACACCTCCGACACTACCTTAACAATATGATTCACTACAGACACCACCCTAAGATCACTAGTATGCTTCATGGATATGCAACTATTAAAAATTATCTCTTCATTATTCAAACAAAACTTCATCTGCCCCTTTTCCATATCAACCAAAGCATGCCAGTAGAAAGAAATGGTCTCCCTAAGATAATGGGGACCTCAAAATCCACAATCTAGTATAAAAAAATCCACTAGAGATATGAATGTCTCAACATTCACAAGGACATATTGAAGCACCCCAATTGGTCTCTTCACAATATGGTTAGCCATGAGTATCCGGATTGTAATCGGTATGGGGGCTCCCGAGCCCAACTTTTTGTATATAGACAACGACATCAGATTAATGCTAGCACCCAAAGTCACATAGAACCTTGGTGAAATTCAACACACCAATAGTACATGGAATAGTAAATGCTCCAGGATCCTCCTTATTTTGCACTAATGACCTAGTAGCAATAGCACTACAATGCTGCAGCTTGTCATAATCTTCACAATTGACAACCCTCTTCTTAGTCACCAAATCCTTCATGAAATTTGCATAACCCAACATTTTCTCAAGTCCCTCAATAAAATGAACATTTATGGACAACTGCTTCAGAATAGATATAAACTTGCGATACTGTCCTTCTTACGCTTTCTTTATGAACCTTTGACGGAAGACAGGTGGAGGTCTCGGCATAGGGATGAACTTTTGCGTCACCTCAGCCTCCTTCTCATTCTAAACTTTCGGCTCCTCAAGTACCTCAACTTCATCCTCTTCATGCTCTTTCGCACTTTCCACTCCATTCGGCATATGAGGGTCTATAGTCTGCATTCCTCCTCTAGTATTGATTGTCATGCAGTGATCGTCATTCTTTGGATTCTGGATGGTATATCTAGGAAGTGTTCCAGGAAAACGTGGATTTACCCTTGCGGTCAATTGGCTCAACTTCTGCTCAATTTGCTTAATCGATACTACATGGGACTCAACTTTTTGACCAATACCAGATAAAGCATTTCACATTTCTTCCACATTGTTGTCTTTTGAATCAAATATTTTCATCATCTTGTGCATCATATCTTCAATGCGATTCATACTCGATCTAGTACCTCTATTCCCAAGTGGAACATAGAGTCCACCCTTCTCATTCTTGTTGCCACTCCCATTCTAGTTATAATTGTTGTCACAATTAAAGTTCCCATCACAATTATAGTTACCATAGTTCCGACCTTGATTTCCTTGACCTTGGCGCCAATTATCCAAATTAGATGCTTGGGCGTTGGTCCAAAAACCCCCGTCTGATCATTCACAAGATTTGTATCCTACTCATATATGTACTCATCATCAGGTGGTGCTCTAGGTTGATAGTTCACAACATTCACTTTCTCAGTACTCCCTCTCACATGTTTCTACACCAAGACAATTTCTGTTCTCAATTGGGCCATTTCCTCACGAATATCATCATTAGACTGATTTGGTGTGGCTCGTACAACAAATGTGCTCTTTTTGGTATTTGACTTTCTAGTCCTCCATTCCTTGTTGTTCTTAGGGATCCTATCAAGTTTTCGACAATCTCTTGAAACCTGCATGCTCCATAAGATCCTCCAGCAAATAGTATCTAGCACAGCCTTCTCATTATCATCTTCCCTCTGTAAAAATACCCATTCAATGACTCATCATCTATGCGGTGGTTAGGCACACCTCTCATAAAACAGTGAATCTATCCAAATAGCTACTCACCAACTCCCTATGCAATGCCACAAAGTTATTGAGTTTATCTTTGAGATTCAACTTTTTGGACAACGGAAAATACTTCTTCAAGAATACCCTATGTAACCCATCCCATGTTGTGATTGAATTATATGGAAATTCATACTGTAGCATCACCTGTCAACGAAAGTGGAAACACCCTTAAGCTGATCGCATCCATATCTATATATGGTTGCCCCATACTACTCATGCATACACTCTTAACTTTGATCATGTGAGCAGATGAATCTTTTGAAGGTAACCTATTAAATAACCCTCTAGATGTAAGCATTTGTATCAAACTGCTGGTCACCAGAAAAGTATGTCCCGGAGGTAGTGAAGGGACAACTATAGCACCGGTCGATCCCACCGCATTATAATCAGCCCTGTAGTTTTTGCACACATCTGGTAACGGCTCATTTTGCATTCCCTCAGCATTTTAAACTTGTGGATTACCTTGAACATATCTAGGCTCGTCCAAAAGCTCCAGGAGGTTGCAAACCAGCTAAACCCCCATGACCCGCTCCGATTGGATCATTTTGCACCTTGAGATTTAGGCCTCTTCCAACCAGTCTTCTTAGAGTTTGTCTCAGTTCAGGAACGTAAGGAATCAGAGGATTGCCTTGACTCCGTGTACTTGGCATACACTAGAGATAAGACTTGTAGAAAACAAAAACAAAACAAAATGTAAATCAGGAAATACGTGACTAAAATCCAATAACAAAATTAGTCTAATCTAAAAGACTTATTCCCCGGCAGCGGCGTCAAAATATGGTACGCCCAAAGTATACCTCCTAAAGAAGTATAAGCAGTCGTTGTCAAATAAAGAACCTAAGTTTAGGTTAGGGTCGATCCTACGAGGAATATGATCTAGACTTAGGCTAATTTATGGTTATTTACTTTTAGTCAAACTACTTCCCTGAAAAGGGTAAAGTTGTAAATAAAGTAATAGTTGATTGTTTTGTACTAAAAGGTAACAAGTAATCACAATTTGCAGTTTGTAAAATTTATATGAGATGAAAACTAGGGTACATGTGTTCCCCACAAGTTCTTAATGCAATAATTCCAATAATAGTAACTCTATCCTAGTATTAAAATTCAAGGTTGATAAGTTCTGTATTTCCCAAGTGATTGGTCCTCCAAATAGGGAATTTCACCATGCAACTTAGTGCGTCTATAGGTGTATGATTTTCTAAACCATACTCTTAACCCCGATTAGCCTTCACGGTAGGTGGGTCAGGCTATTAGATAGCGAATTACAACGTCCAAATCTCAGTTGTTCAATCCATTTCTCATTCATTACTTCCTTGGTCCGACTAGTAGGAATGCGGCAAGTTCTAACATTGGAAACCATTAAAAACATTCAGAATGAAGGGATTAAGAATACATGCATAAACACTATTCAAGAATTACTTAATTATTGATTTTATATTGTTAATTTCTTATGGTTCCCACAACCCTAGCTGTGGATTTAGCTATTCAGGCTTGAATAATCACAATTCATATTAGGGTTTAAAATATAAATTATAAACTTACAATTAGAATAGATGAAATCCAAATATTGAATTCAAGAACAAACACAAATTCCATAAACCAACTTTAAGAATTAAATGCCAAAAATGTTTGCAAAATAATTCTCAAAGCCAAAACAAAGTATCACAAAAGGTCTAATCACCCAAAAATGAAAAATACAACAAATATTTATAGAAACGAAATCCTAAACCAAGTAGGAAAAGAAAGTTTAGGAAATTTTGGTTTGGGTAGCTTCTGCTCGTCACCTATGGTCCGTTAAAGGAATGACAGCCTGTGGTCTCCACCATTTCTCTGCAGTTGGACAAAATTATGTGGTCTTCGATCAATGGTCACGATCTATGGCTAGTAGGTCTAAGCATAGTCTGTCCTGTACACTCGTGGTTAAAGTACTGGAACTCATCTTTCGGAAGTCATCGATGCCCCACCAACGACAGTACGTCAATGGACTCACGGCCCATCAGTGACTTTCGTGGTTCCACACTTAGTCTTACTTACTTGAACACTCCATCCACTCTTCCACCTAATGCTCGTCAACTGAACGATGGCTCGTGGGTGGGCTCGTTTGTGGCCATTTTCTGCCGTTACTTTCAACTCTAACTGCTCCAAATATATTTCCTGCAAAATTTAATCAAATGCTATCACATCTAATAACAAAATGCCTAAGACTCATGTAAAAATCCAAGTTTAATGCATCAAAAATACCATAAACTCACGGTACATCAACAACCTTATGATAAAACATCACAACAAGAACAAGTAATCATAATTTATCAAACACAAATATAATATGCTTTTACAGGCCACTAAGCAAGGAGTAGAGTGTCATCGATAGACATTATATCATATGGTCGTAGACAACTCAACATGATAGGGATACAAGTTAAATAAGGATAATACACTGACCATAATAAGCTTAGGCCATTAAGATCACGCCATAAGAAAAATAATAGCATTAACATACCTTCCAGCCAAAGCCCAAAAAGTGTCTTTATGAAGCTTTCCCAACAAAAAGTAATGCAACAATGTTGAAATAAGCGAGGTTGGAAGAACAAGCCATGACTAATCAATGAGACGCTATTGCCACACTCGTGACCAGCCAAGTCCAACTCACAAAATGAGGTAAATAACAAAAATAATATGTAGCTAACTCTATTGAAGATATTCCAACAACATCTCAAAGGAGCGACAAGCTCGTGAGGTAACATAGCTAGGTGTACTTCACGCCGTTGAATCAACGACCATCATACACGACTCTAATTAAAATCACACCAAATCCACACTTACCTCCAACATTTTACCACTATCACTAAACCATAATTACAACCAATTAAAAAAGACAAAGGGGTTACCCACAACCACAATATGAAAAACAACTTCACGAGGCTAAAAAAATCAATAAAAATGATACTAGGATATGGAATTACGAAAGAGGGTTGTAAAAATAAAATTACCTCAACCAAAATTTCTGAAATAATACTATTAAAATTCTTCCTGCTTTCATAAAAAACAACTGGAGCCTAAATCGACAAGAAAATTATACCACAACGCGAGCTCACAACGTAGAGCAACTTCCGTTAAACATCTAAGTCGAGAATCTAAGTATCCAAGGAGTACTGAAAGGTGGGTTTACCATTTTTGTGGGTTTCTGCTGATTTTATGAAAAAAAGATGAAGATGGTGATCTTTTAAAAATACCACCGACTTAGAGTTAGGGGCCCGCTTAGAGTTGCTTGCTTGCACACTCCCGGAAATGTGCATAACTCTCTACTCTTTACTCTTATGGATGAGAGGCTTAGTGCGTTGGAAACAAGACTCATATACCTTAGATTTTATTGGTAATAGGCCTTCTAATTCTTTATATACTAGGAGAAAATTGTAGAAATATTTGACCAAAATTTCAGAGAAATTCCTTAACAACATTTACAATAATCTTTCTCGGCTTTTAATTAACAACTTTCTTGACTTCAACACTTCACATAATTTTTTTGAAATTAAAAAGAAGTCATAAAAAATCCTTCCTTATGTGTTTATAGGTCTTACTCTTACTCCAAAAGTACAAGTTAATTAAAAAAATCAAACGGACGGGGTGTCAGAATTAATGAATATAGGAATAGAAAATAGTCGAGTTTTTTATTAGATCCTAAAAATCGGGGTTTGATGGCCTATGTATAGTGTGTCCGAAATATCTTGAGAACCGAGGAACAAAGAGTTTTTAGTTTAAAGAGATAGTATTTGTATACAATGTGTGAATCAAGATTCTCGAGCCTATAATACAAATCTCCTGTGGGTTATTTATAGGAAAAATCTAGGGAACAATGAGCCCTTTCCCTAGTCTTCTACTTGGTCACTAACTTTGCGATTGCATACCGATCGTGAGAATCTTATATGGGATTTATGTGTTGGCAAACATATTATTTTGTATTTTCCAACTAATGTTTTTGTGCCCAAAATTACTCCTCCAGGTATAAGTCGGGTTGTGTTGGTGAGGTGTTGGTCTTGATGTCATTGATTTTGTAGTCCTTCTAGTCTAATCATTCCGTTGTTTAATTCTTGAGGACATTTGTTAAAAAATTCTTAAGTGGTCCCTCTTGAACAAATTCATTTGTCACATGTTGATGTACCATTTTCCCACTTATTTAGGACAATGTTTGCCCCATACACATAGTTCCCCCCTCCACTTTTCAGTTTCTCAAGCATGAGAAAATCGGAAAGTAGACATAGGGATGGCAACGGGGTAGCGCGGGGTGTGTTGAGCTAAACTCACAATTTTTTAATCTGCCCTACCCCGCCCCACCCCACCTTGCATAACAATTTTTTATTGTTAACCCGTCTTACCCTGTCTTGGATAGACCCGCCCCGCATGAACTCTCATATAATTTTTTTAATATTTTATTTTTCTAGCTAAGCTGGATAATAAAAATAAAAATCATAAAAATAAATTCCTTTTTTTACATTAAGTTGCATTAATTTATTAGAAAATGACTTAAAATTTTATTTTGTAGAGGTCAATTGGAAAACATGTAAAAATTATATTATTTTTTATTGAACCATTTTCATTCACTATGTTGAATATTTTAGTAGCTTTAAAGAAGTTATCTTAATAAATAATGTTCTATCACCCTTATAACATGTAAAAAGTGAAAATTACATTTGAAGCCACATAAAATCACATATACCCACAACCCGCCCCACCCCACATTAGTTTTAAAAACCCACTTCAACCTGCCCCGCAACCCACCCGCCGCGCGCAACGTTAAACTCGCCCCACCTCAGATATCCTTAAACCCACCCTCCCTCCCCATTGCCATCCCTAACTAGAGTTCCTTTTAAATTCTTGGAAGGAAAGTAAGTGAAGTGTCTCTTTAGCATATGATGTGTGCATGTCTCATTGCATTAAATGTACCGTCATGTGTCCTGGTGCGTTCAACTCGGAGCCATGACCAAACCTAGGATTCACGTCTTACACTATTCTATATGAGTTGTAGATCATCTTCTCTTCTTCTTTCCACACTTTTATCATCTTTTCATTCAAGCTCCAGAACTTTCTTTCTTTCTTAGTTTTCTCACTTGAGTTACATAATAAAACTTCACTTTCCATTCCTGTAAGTATTTGCTCGCTAAAATGTTTCCCTTATATTTTTCTTCCCGTTTTTTATCTGACACCACAAGTCTATTATGTAATGTCCTCCTAAAGTCACACCAAAAGACTAAACATGTTGGCTTGTGTCTAGGGGATTCTGAACAACTCCCAGACAAACAAACATATCTTGAAAGAGATCTCCGATGACCCGAAAGCCAAACCCATACTAATTGTTTGTATATTAAGGTGTTGGGTTTTACTATTTTGGTTACAAACTTGTGTTCTATAACAAGTTTTCTGAAAGTCTTTTCCCTTAACCTAGACATTAGGGATTCAACCCAAATGGTCTTGGCCATGTCGGTATCAATTGCGGTGATATTGGCCAAACCAATGTCAACTTACATAGTGGAAACCACCACTTGTTGGAGGAAATTCCTAAAAGGAAAAGGCTTTGTGTAGAAGCCGTTATTGATGGTATAGTTAAACTCTCCAAGATCCCAACCTGCAAATAAAAGGGCAAACATTTTGCTCATGATGGAGAGGGAGACAACAAGTACCTCTAAAGCCTTGGATCTGCCATACTCACCCTGATCCTCGTTAGTAATGGGGGTGATAATAATGTTGATGGTACTTCTCTATGACCTAGGGATTCAAGTGGTAGGAAAATATTATCCCGTGAATCTTGTAAACTTTTTGTGGAGTCTATATTATGGAGAAATTGACTTGGTTCACCGATCATCATTTATTTCACTAGAGTCGTGGAAGCCCTACCTAGGGGACACCCATATTGATTCTCTAACATCTACCTCCATTAAGGCTACTCCAACCTTGCCTCTTTCTTTTGAGGATCTGGTGTGGCTCTTTGGGACCATTCGCTCAAACAATCTGGTCAACACATACATTGCGTCAATCGATTATCCTTCCTAGAAGAATAATGTCACGACCCAAAGGTATCCCCTAGATGTAAGATGACATATAGTAACCTGAAGGACCCCATACAAGCCACTTATCTTTCATAACATAAGAAATAGAACAATAAGAGTAAAAAATAGTCCAAGTCCAATAGTTTTTTATGAAGAAAAGCGGAAGTCTAAAACACTTGTCTCAATAGCCATCATGTCCAAAAATGAAATACAATAAGAAAACTAGAAACAATTAAAATCCCTCCTCGAAGCAAGAGGACTCACTGAAGCTCGAAAATCTCGAGATCAATCACTAGCCACGAAATTGAGAAACCTGACTGTCGGACCCTACATTTGAAGAAATGTAGGCAAGAGTATGTGTTTGTACAAAACAATGTACCAAGTATGATATCTATGCATAAAACATTTAAATCATGCTAAAAGGGACAATTCATTTCATGACATGCAATTGACCAAGCTAAAACATGATATAAGAGAGTTAAAAAACACAAGTCATAAAACCATGGTCAATGCAAGCTAACATCATTAAAGTCTTTGAACACATATGAGATACTTCTTAAAGTAACCTTAGTTCATTATTAATGTGAGGGATTATCCTTAATCTAAATGGAGACCATGCAAGCTACAATATGATCCCCCGGTGTCTCCCACACCGAAAAGGGTTGTCCTACTTGCCAAGTTAAGGACCATAAATCTGAGCTAAAGTGGATCCACTAGCTAATGTCTATATAGACAATTATCCTATGGGGGCACATAGGTAAGGGATAAGGAGATTGCTACTAGAAACCAAGCCTCTACTAACGGGAGAGCTTCGTTCTCAATATCCTCTCGGTTCTAAGCAAGGAATGGTAAATTCTTACTTGTTCTTATTATCTATGGAAATGCATGTCATATTTCCAATCCAAGATAAGTCATCATCCATGGAAAGGCATCTTTTAATAACCAATCCAAGATAGGTTAATTAGGACAACTCTTAATCTTTGATTCAATTAGGTGAGAAAACCTTTCAACCTTAGAATCCTTTATTATGAGAGGAAACCTTTCACATCTTGTTTATGAGAATATCCTTTCAACAACACAACACCATCATCATCATTGATACTTTACTCTCAAAGCATCTTTAAAATATTTGCATAGATTTCATAAGAAAATGCATAACTTTATCATTTAACTTTAAAGGTCAAAACCCACTAACAATCATCCACATTTAGAAAACAAGGGATAGATATGGATTTCATCATTCTTTCATGTAAAGCAAGAAATACATGTTTAATTTCATAAAACTATTCTTTTATAATAAAAATCCCACATCATATGATCATAACTTGAAAACATGTGGATTACATGGGTTCATGGGGGAAATCATCATAAAATCATAGTATTTCATCAATTCATGCATAAGATATCATAATTCAACCATTTAAATCAATAATGAAAAGAATTCATGATAATTGAAGAAAACCCTAAATCAATTGGGGAATTCTACCTTTAGAAATAGAGGAATTTGGGAACTCCATGAATGGAAGAATTTCATGGATAAAAACTATCATACCTTGAAGCCAAATGCAAATCTTCAATGGAGGAATTGAGAGTTGACTTGAAACCCTTGGTTGAATCCTTCTTCTTCTTCTTCAAGTTTCTAGAGAGAGAAATATTTTGGACAGAAGAATTGATCTTCTTTTGTGATTTTGGAAGACTGACTTGAATGGGCTAATTTGGGGGGTTGAAAACACTTATAGAGAGGGTCTTAGTGAAGGATAAAATGACGTAGTATATGAGTTAATTAATTAGGAATAGACCCAACTACCCCTGAAACTTAACTGCCAGCTGAGACCCACAGCCACTACCGACGGACCGTCCTGCATGGTCGTCGATGGTGGTCAGAAACTCCCAATTAAGGGTCTTGGACAATGGGCCTCAACCATGAACCGTGGTTCCACCAATGGTCCATTGGTCTGGCCATTATTCTGACCCTTCTGGGCAGTGCCAATGTGGTCAACCACGGATCACATATACGGTCTGTGGTCCCATCTACGGGCCATAAGTGGCCAGCGTGGGTTGACACCTGCAACTTCCAAAAATGGGTAAATTTCCTTTTTTCGGATACGGGGTGTTATAATATCTCTACATTGGGATCATTCGTCCTCGAATGTGATTCAAGCTGATATGAAAAGAGTAGGAGAGAAACCAACAACCCAACCTACAATGCAACTTCATCTAAATGCATACGACCAAGGAGGAACTATCGACTCCAAGATAGGACGATATTAAAACATCATGAGAGGGGAGAAACTAGATCTAATAGCCCATAATGCATGCAATGCACATATCCAAGGAGGGTTTATCAACTCCAAGCTAACAACATACTCAAATGCATATATCCAAGGAGGAAACTTCACTCCAAGCTAAAAACATGCTCATATCATCATATCAAGTATTCTACATGCAATTCATACTCATTTGCACATAAACATGTAGAAATCTATCAAATTGACTGATTTTCTCAAAACTTGAACTTTCCATAAATCATGCATAGTAAGGAAATCGTGGAAACACATAAAACACATGACTCCAAAACAAAGAACAAATCATGAGGAACTCATTACCTCAAGCTAGAGTAGGAGTAGAAGGAAAGAGATGAGGATATCGGGACATCATATCAGCCTCGGCCTCCAAAGTAGCACCTCAACTAACTGATTTCTCCACAACACATTCAAGAAAGCTACTTCTTTCTTTCTTGAATTCTTAACTTGCCGATCTAAAATCTCAACCGGGACTTCCTCATAAGAAAGATTATCCTTAACTCCCAAACCTTCTAAGGAAACTATGGATGTCGGATCGCCAACACATTTCTTCAACATAGAGACATGGAAAACTGGATGCACCGATGCCAACTCATTTGGCAAATTTAGCTCATAAGCAACCTTACCAACACACCTCAAAATATGATATGGGCCCATATATCGGAGACTAAGCTTCCCCTACTTACCAAACCTCATACACCCTTCATAAGTAAGATTTTTAAGTAAACCCAATCGTGAACATCAAACTCAAGATTTCTTCATCTCACATCGGCATATGATTTTTGCTGACTTTGAGCTATTTTCAACCTTTCTCTAATAATTCAAACTTTCTCTATGGCCTCAAGTACCAATTCGGAACCTATTAGGGTGACTTAACCCACCTCAAACGAACCTATAGGAGATCTACACCTCCTACCATATAATGCCTCAAATGGAGCCATATCAATACTCGAGTGATAACTATTGTTATAAGAAAACTCAAGCAATGGCAAATTGTCATCCTAATTACCCTTAATATCAATCACACAAGCTCTTAACATATCTTCAAAAGTTTGGATAGTACACTCCGCTTGTCCATGAGTTTGGGGATGAAAGACCATACTAAGCTTAACTCGAGTACCAAGACCCTTTTGGAAAGACTTTCGAAATAATGGATAAAGGCACTCCATGCAACTTTACCATTTCTCTCAAGTATAACTTGGCATAGTCCTACGCTGAATAGGAAACCTTGACAGGAAGGAAATGAGCCAAATTCATCATCCGATCTACTACAACCCAAATCGAGTCATGTTGTCGCCGGGTGTGAGGTAAACCAACAATAAAGTCCATGTTCAAATCTTCCCACTTCCAAGTAGGGATGCTAATATCCTGTGACAAACTTCCCAGTTTCTGATGCTCAACTTTCACTTGTTGGAAATTTGGACATTTAGCCACAAATCCCGCAATATCCTTTTTGATCCCATTCCATCAATAGACTTCCTATAAATCACGGTACATCTTGGTGGCTCTCGGGTGAATGGAATACCGCAAAATATGGGCTTCTAACAAGATATGTTTCCTAAATTCATCAACATTTGGAACACATAAACGATCTTGATATCTAAGCGCACCATCTCTTTCTTGGGAGAAAGCCTCAACAGATTTCTTAAGCACCGCTTCTTTCAATTCAACTAAAATTGGATCAAGGCCTTGCTTGGCTTTCACATCCGCCACAAAAGACAATTCGAAACCATTTTGAACGACAACATCACCTTTGGTGGAATCCACTAACTGAACACCGAATCGGGCCAATCTATGAACACCTCGAACCAACTTGATGAGTCCGAGATTTGGACTCATTTAGGGCTTTGTTTATATAGGTTTAGTGTCCTCAAATGCTAAATTTATGCCATGAACTGATGAAAAATCCTTGATTTTTAGGTATATGGGTTGAGGAGCAAATCTAGGACATTAATAGGCAAAAAGGACAACACAAGCTAAAAAAGAGAGAGAAAAACAAGCCTGACGATTGCCAAGAGAATTCATCGAATCACCAAGTCACTCCTGGATCACCTAAATTTACAGAACTATGAACCTAAAGCAGGAAGAACTTAGGCAAACTGCATGGCCTATCGGCAATTTGCCGACTGCATCGGCGAAGGATGACCATGTCACCGAAATTTCTGATTGAGATCAAGGTGAATATAGATTGGGGAGCTAAAAGACTAAAGGGTGCATCATGGAAAAGATCGGCGATCTCAATTTGGATTGCCTAAAATTACAATGTTTGGATGAGAAAAATGTGAAGAAAGAAGGGGAGAGGAAATGATGATCGGTGAGTC
This sequence comes from Solanum acaule, assembly GCA_036250505.1. Classification (NCBI taxonomy): domain Eukaryota; kingdom Viridiplantae; phylum Streptophyta; class Magnoliopsida; order Solanales; family Solanaceae; genus Solanum; species Solanum acaule. Next base: position 11,255 of record JAJOOR010022710.1, on the reverse strand, counting down.
GCTGAATGATCGGCGAAGCCCTACTATCCTCACTGATTGGCCCCAAAAAGCCACACCTCAGATTAGTTTAAATTGATTTTTGGAAAAGAGAGAAAGCATTCAGTCATTGTGAGGAACAGAATAGAGAGAGAAAAAACACTACTCTTGTTGATTTTAAGGAAGTTTGGCAATAGATTTCAATTGGGTATTGTAATAGAAAAGATATTATTCATCTTAGAATTCCAATTTTGAAATACCCAGCCATGGAGCATGTGGTAGGTATTGAATTTCTTTCTTTTATGATGATTGGCTAAAACCCCAATCTTGGGGGTTTGATAATGTAACCAATTTCTACGTTTGACTTAATGGGTGTTAGTTTTATCGATTTTGGTGTTAATTTGAAGTAGCTCTGAGTTATTGCTGTGGTTTAATCTCTATATTGTATGTTTATTTCAATATAATTTAGGGTTTTATGCTTTCTTGAGAGAGAGGTGTAGAGATAAGGTGATAACTTAGCACTCATAGCTAGTGGGTCATAAAGGTTTAAACTTGAGAAAGTGAAACCCAAGATTCATCCTATGTGTATAGCTGGAGAGAGTGGATGTTGTGAGATTGTGGGCTGGTCTATTTATGGAGTGCTTAAGGTTCAACAGAACTCAGTGTAAACAAGGTAATTGTTCGAGAGAAAAGTGCCTTACTTAAAGTCCATTCTACCCATGAAGAATTAGCATTTTTGGTTAATGATTTGTACTCGTTGAGTTGACTTGGCAATTGGTTAGTCAAACCCCCAAGCGTCTTTTCCTTATCTGGTTGTTGCTAGTTAATTGTTGGAGTTTTTCACAAGCTTAAAACCGCTCACTTTGAAATAGTGATTACTCTTCTAATTGGGTCCATAGTTTCCAAGAACTTTTATTCCTTCTGCCGCAAAAGTCACCGCTATAACTTCACATTTGAATTCAAAATAGAACTGCTCTCTGTGGGATCGACTCCAACTCTTTTGTTGGGTTTTTACTGCTTAACGACTGTCTACACCTAGTATCGGATGATGTATGGTTGATACGTTATATCAAAATGGCACTGCTGTCGGGGAGTAGCATTGTTTAGAGTTCCTTTATCGAAGTTTAACTTGTGAATTTATTGGTTGTAGTTGAATTGATTCAGATTGTATTGAGTTTGTATTGGTTGTGCTGAGCAGAAGAGAGAATGAGTGAGACAGAGATGAATGGTAGCCAAGCAGGTCACCGAGATGATATTGATGATGTTAATAGTGTGCACAACCCAATCCAATTGGGTGGAATTGGTGCAGTCTGCCTATCGTCAACAGAAAAGGATGCTATATTTGATGTCACAATCACAACTCGTCATCTCCTCCAAATGAAGGGACTCTATGGAGGGTTGAATCATGAAGAGCCACATGAGCATTTGAGGAATTTTATAGATGTTTGCAGCCCATTTTCATTCAAGAACGTGTCGCAAGAATCAATCCGACTCAGGTTATTTCCACTATCTCTAACGGGGGAAGCTAGCAAATGGTTGGCTGAGTTACCAAAGAATTCTATCACATCGTGGGATGAGATTACCATGACATTCAATGCAAGGTTCTTTCCCCTGTCGTGGATGATGAAACTCAGAGATAACATTCTAGGTTTCAAGCGATTGAAGGGTGAACCCATCCATGAAATGTGGCTGAGGTTTAAGAAACTCGTACTTCAATGCCCGACTCACGGACTACCAAACAATTTGCTGCTCCGATATTTCTACCGGAGTCTTGATTCGGTAAATAAAGGAGTGGCTGATCAATTATTCCAAGGGGGAATAATGTTCCAATCCTTTGAGGTGGTAAATCAAGCTTGGTACACTCAAGAAGATCAAGTTTTGCCTTTTTGCTACAGAATGACTCAAGAGCAACTTGGTAAGGAAATAGAAAGGGATGAGAACATCAAAAAGATGCTATCCCAAATGGAGCTCCTCCAAACACAAATGTTAGAAAATGCGAAAAGGCCCAAAGGGACAGGGGGAGTGTTTATGTAATGACCCAGAAAACTAGTAGGTGGAACTAGAGCCTTACGTGAGAGTGTGTGAGTTTGGTGGGAGGTTAAGAAGTGTAAAATGAGTTCCCGAGCTTAGGTTGAGGTGTTTAGCGGTTAGACGTCAAGGTATGACCCCCAAGGAACAACCAAGGGTCCTTGAGGAGGACCCTATAGCTTAATCCCCAAGACCCCAAAGAACTCAAAAACTGCCCAAAAGAGGGCCACCTACTAATGGCACCTACGGCCAGTAGGTGGACCCATGCCCCGTAGGTAGGAGGTGTGGGTCAGACCCTCAAAAAAAAAAACCTCAGACCTGACCTAGCAACAAGAAGCACGGCTCGAAGGTCCAATCACGATCTGTGAGTGGTGGGCGTGAGTGAGGCCTGCATTTCTGTTAAAGTCTCGGCCAACAGGTGGGTTGATTTAGGTAATTCATTTATAATTAGTTTTAAGTAGGGTGTGTTTAATATAGTATTTATACATATATGTATAAAGTATTTTAAGTCATTAAAAAACCCTATTAACTCATTATATATCAAGACCCCCAAATTGTAACCACCCTTCCTCTCCAATATTTCTCTCGCTAAGACTCCATTGAAGAACAAAGAAAGAGATCAAGTTAGAGCTTGAAGAAGGGAGCTTTCCAATAAAAATTACGTTGTATTCTACACCTAAGGTATGGGAGTCTTCATCCTTGATTAAGTTTCATTCAAGGAGCCCTTTCAAAAGATGTTTTCAAGTTTCCAATTTCCCTAAACCTAGGGTTTTCAATCTATGACATGGGTCTACTTCCAAAACGTTTTCAATTGATTAATTATGGTTTTTTATGGTTGATTATGATGAATTAAGATTGGATTGATGGAGTATTGTTGTTTTATGATGAAAACTCCCCTTGGACCCATGATTTCCCTCACTTTACTAAATTGACTTCATGATGTGGGATTGTTGAATATTGGCCCAATTATGTGATTAATGGTTGTTCTTGGTGTAATTACATGATTTTAGTATAATAAAACATCTATCCTTGATTAACCTAAGGGTCTATGGTCAAATTGATATAATCTAGTGTCATGTCTTGAAAGAGGCAAATTGAGGGTTATATGTGATCTTCCAAGAATGATGAACTTCTTTATGAATTTCCTTAGACTAGATGACCTAGATATGAATTGCTTCAAGGTAACACTTCAAGACATGAATTGATTTGATTAGGGCTTATATGAGGGATCATGGTTGTGTAGTATTGAGATTGAGCTTATATGTCTCCTATATGACTATAATTGATCAAGAATGAGGCATGTGGTTAGGTTACCTTGAGAACTAGGTATGCATTATGATCACGTGAGGCATTGCTTTAGAGTATGGCTTGTAACATGAAGATGACCCCTAGGGCTTTAAGGGTAAAAGCTAAAATGAATAAACTAAGGATGTTAAGGCTTTAAGAAAGAAGCCATTATGTATGTTGAGTTGTATATGGAATTATTGTGAAAAGACTTCACCCACATGACCTATGATATGACCATATGAGTTTATGCATGAAATGAATGTCTTACTTGATTCATGATTCTATCCATGTCTAATATAGTGAATGTTATATGTGTTGACTGAACATGATCAATGATCCTTGAATGCAAGATATGAAGAGTATGTATGATTATGATATTATGTGCATGTTTATGAATACATTGAGAGTAAAGTGTCTATGATGATAATGTTGTTGTTGTGTCATTGGAAGGACAATCACACACATACACCCATGCATAAACATGACTAAGATGTTAATTTTATTATTGAATCTTGATATTCCCCTTATCTAATGTGCTAATTCTAGATGTTTGGGTTGAGTTGATTCATTGCCTTTGAAGGGCAAATTATAAAGGTTTGTATATGTTGACAAGAATTGTGTCTGAACTCATGATTCACTTAGAAAGTGAAGATCCTATGATTATTGTGTAATTGTGGTAGTTGTTGAAAGGTCATTCTCACCTTACCCTTACACATGACTATACATGAATTGTCTAGGACTATGACAATGTTGTTGTGTTGATCGAAAGGCTATTCTCATTAACACAATGGACGTGATGTGAAAGGTTTGCTCACATATTAATGATTCTAAGGTTGAAAGGCAATTCTCACCTAATGAATCTATGAGCTATATCATGATGTTGGATTGGATTGAGTGTTAAGTCACCTTTCCATAAGCATGAACTTAAGTCAAGACTTAACATGAACTTAAAGGGAATTATGCTTAGCACCGAGTGGATATAAAAATGAGATGGAAGCTTGTACGCTAGTCAGTCCGACTTCCCAATGGGTTCCTTTTACGCCAGTTAGTCCGGGTTCCCAAAACATGTGATCTCATGAGATGGAAAGCTTCTACGTCAGTCAATCCCAGTTTATAGTAGCAATCTCCTTATCCCATAACTATGTGCCCACATAGGTTCTTAGCTAGTGGATCTACCTAAAATCTAAACATGTTAGTTCTACCTTAGGTAAGTAGGACACCTCTTTTTGGTGTGGGGCATCACACCGGATTCCATGTAGCTTACATGGTTTATGTAGGTTAAGGTTATTTCCCTACATGACAAGAACATGAACCATGACATAAATAAGTATCATGAACAAGAACAAGAGCAAGAACATGGGTTATTTACTATGGTTCTTCAAGAGGTTCTACTTAGTATGAATGGGGGTATGGAGCTCCATTCATGCATGATGACTATGAGTTAATGCATGCTTTATTATGAATTATGAATATGAACATGAATATGAACATGGACTATACTTATGACTTCTTAATGAGCTTTACTTAGTGTGAGTGGGGGCATGTGACTTCACTTATACATTGCACAAGTAGACTTATAATGGGCTTGTGGTGTGGTTTCCTTATGCTATGAAGATATATTAACTTATGTATGCATGATATGGATTGTTGATATGAGTGACTTTACTTATTACAAGATATGAACATGAATGTCTCATTGCCTATGAGTATTGGCTATGGATAAGGTCAAGGTATGTTATGCATGATCATGGTGGCCTAGAAGTGATACTTAGTGTAGATAGGATTATGAGATCCTATCTATGCATTGCACAAGTATAGCTTAGGGTTGCTATTGTGATAGTTCTATTAAGATGATATGATCTTGGTATGTAACTATGTATGTGAACTATGCCTCGTGAAGATTTGAGTATGCATTATGTTTTGTTGGAGACTATGCTTGTAATTATGGTGATATCCTTAATGGTATGATGAAATGTGCATGGTTTGTCTTATGATCTACATTCTCCAACTATTATAAATATGATGTTCAAAAGTGGCATATAGCATGGTTTCAAATAAAATGTCCCTTTTATGCATGTTTTAAGGATTTTTATGCATGGCTTCCATACTTAGTACATTTTGTGCTAACCCCATCTTTCTACATTTTCTATAAGTGTAGGGTTTGGAGATATTGGATTCAATCCTCGTGGCTAGGACCATAGTAGATCAAGAAAAAGAATATTGGTGAGTCCTCATAGTATTCGAGGGCTTGACCATATGTCCTTTATGTCTTTCTTTATGTTTTATACTTATGTAAGGGCTATGTCCCTAAAGATCGTATTCAAAAGTTTTAATCCAACTATTAGAGATGGTTTGAGACATGGTGTTATAGATTCTCTCTCATTTCATAAAAGATTTCGATTGTAAAGAAATTTTTTAAATTCCACACTATTTTCCTATGCTCTTATGTTCAAGCTATGCTATGAGGCTTGTATGAGACTTTTTGGAGTCTTATATGCCGTGTCACATCTAGGGGGTAGCCTTGGATCGTGACAAACATGGTATCAGAGCACAAGATTTTGGGATGGTTTTAGGATGTCTCAAACCACGACTAGTGGAGTCTTGTTCATAAATGTGAAGCACACCACATTATGAATAGGAGACTATCGTATGTTAGGAAAACTTCACTTCTTCATTCTCTAAGTCGTGCCCTAGAGTTTAGTTTTATTAGGTCTTTCCCATAATGTGTGCCCTATGGTTTTCAGGATATGACTTCTTCAAGGGCACATGTTGAAAGAAATGAGGAAGACAATGTGGAGCAAGAGGTTCCCCTCGAAGCTCCTCCCCAAGCTCCAAGTGTCCCTATAGGGGAGTATGTGTCTAATGAGAAGATTAGGTATGATTTTCAATTGTTGACTCAAGTTGGGATAGATATTCTGGAATTTTATGGGTCTAAGATAGAGGAAGATCCTAGAGTTTATAGATGAGGTCTCTAGGGTGTTGAACCTTATTGGAGTAACTCCGGTAGATAAGGCGGAATGGGCTGCTTACCAATTGAAGGATGTTGCTCTAATGTGGTTTAGTTAGTGGAAAGGAGCAAGGCCGGTAGAAGCGGGACCCATGGAATGGGAAAAATTTAAGAATGGGTTCATTGATAGGTTTTACCCTTTAGAAATGAGAGAGGCTAAGATACTTGAGTTTAATAACCTTTGCCAAGGTAGGTTGAGTGTTAAAGAGTATGCTCGGGTGTTAACTAAGTTGTTAAGGTATGCTCCATCCATAATGGCCAACCCTAGGATGAAGATGAGTCCTATGATTGTGGAGTCTTGGAGGTTATATGTGTCCTATGATTCCCTTGTCCCATAGAGATACTCTTATTAACCTTGGTAGGGTTTGGATGCATGGTCATTAGACCTCTATTGGTTTTAGAACCCGGTAAGGTTATAATGAGCCTTGGTAATGCTTTGAGTTTGTTTGAAAGGAGTAGTATTTGAGGTTTTAGTAAAAAGGGGCATACTCCTAAGGGGGAGATCATGTGCTTAGATAGCAAAATTGATTGAGAGTCCCGATATCCTCATCCTTTTCTTCTATTCCTATTCTAGCTTGAGACCAAGAGTTCCTTTTTGGGCTTGTTTATGTCTAGGAGTCATGAGTGTTTTAGAAATTTCCATGATCTCCTTATGTTATGCATGTTTTGAAAGATTCTTATTTTGTAAAAAAATGGGGTTTTCATAATTTACATGTTCCTTATGTTGTTGTGCATCTTAGTATGGTGATGTCATATTTGACTTCATGAGATGATTTGATGAACATGCTTTGTTATGCTTTTGATGAAATGGCATATTGGCTCCATAATGTTGTGTTGAGCTTACTTTTAGTTGGAAAAAGATAATTCCGCCTATGATTATGTGATTGATGATGTTTAGAAGTGTTTGTATAGGCTCACTCCCAAAGGGGAGATGGTGTGCCTAGCTAACATTGTTGTTATGTGCTGATGTGTTGCCATGACTTCTTTGAATAATGCATGTTCATGAAAACTTGTGTTTCGAAAGAAAATGAGTTCAAGTTAAGTGTTTTCCTCATGTTGTAGTGCTTTGAATAAGAGTTGCCTATTGTACTTCATGAGAAGAATATATGAGCATGCTTTAATTAGGAGTTGAGAAATTCCTCCTTGAATAAAATGCTTTGTTTTGAGAAGTATTTTCATATGAGCTCCATGAGAGTATGTTGAGCATATTATGACTAGGAGATGGAAAATTCCTCCTTGAACATGACAAGTTATGAGAATCTCATGCATAATTGGGTTGTTAGATATGGTTCATACTTCCTTGTGTTGCATTGAGTATGTTGAGATGGAGTGATGTTTCCTCCTTGAGTATGTGCATTTTGATGTTTCATGCATGATGGGCTGCTAGTCTTGAGTCTTTTGTTCCATAAAAGTGTTTAAAGTGTCATTCGAGAACGAATGTTCCTAAGGGGGAGATAATGTAATGACCCGAAAAATTAGTAGGTGGAACTAGAGCCTTACGTGAGAGTGTGTGAGTTTGGTGGGAGGTTTAGAAGTGTAAAATGAGTTCCCGAGCTTAGGTTGAGGTGTTTAGGGGTTAGACGTCAAGGTACGACCCCCTAAGGACCAACCAAGGGTCCAAGAGGAGGACCCTAAATCCTAACCCCCTAAGACCCCACAGAGATTAAAAATTGCCCAAAAGAGGGCCACCTACAACCAGTAGGTGGACCCACGCCCCGTAGGTAGTTAGGTAATTCAATTTTAATTAGTTTTAAGTAGGGCTTGTTTAATACAGTATTTATACATATATAAAAAGTATTTTAAGTCATTAAAACACCCTATTAACACATTATATCTCAAGACCCCCAAATTGTAACCACCCCTAATCTCCAATATTTATCTCTCTAAGACTCCATTGAAGAACAAAGAAAGAGATCAAGTTAGAGCTTGAAGAAGGGAGATTTTCAATACAAATTTGGTTGGACTCTACACCTAAGGTATGGGAGTCTTCATCCTTGATTAAGTTGTATTCAAAGAGCCCTTTCAAAAGATGTTTTCAAGTTTCCAATTTCCCCAAACCTAGGGTTTTCAATCTATGACATGGGTCTCCTTCCAAAACGTTTTCAATTGATTAATTATAGTTTATTATGGTTGATTATGATGAATTAAGATTGGTTTGATGGTATGTTGTTGTTGCATGATGAAAACTCCCCTTGGACCCATGATTTCCCCCACATTACTAAATTGACTTCATGATGTGGGAATTGTTGAATATTGGCCCAATTATGTGATTAATGGTTGTTCTTGGTGTAATTACATGATTCTAGTACAATTAAACATATATCCTTGATTAACCTAAGCGTCTATGGTGAAATTAATATAATCTAGTGTCATGTCTTGAAAGAGGCAAATTGAGGGTTAGATGCAATCTTCCAAGAATGATGAACTTCTTTATGAATTTCCTTAGACTTGCTGACCTAAATATGAATTTCTTACGGGTAAAGCTTGATGCTTATCGTGACCAACGACACTAACCTACAGTACGAGTGTTTATGATCGTCGATAATATAGTAACCCAACCAAGGGTTGGGGTCGTGTCCCAATGGAGTGGTTTTGAGAATTAGTAGAAAAATAAAATTAAGTTCGAACTAGTCGTAGCTAAAGACATTAACGATTAAAAACATTGTCAATTAAAAGGGGTGACACAAAGGTGTCAAATATCAAATGGTGGTTTTGTTACAAGTAGTAAAAAACAACAAAAAATATAAGAAGATCAAGTATGGGGACAAGTTCTTGGGGTGTGACCGCAATACAAGTTGAGATAAATCGTTGGGTACATACTTTCGATAGGAAATTTGCAAGATAATAGTGACTAGGCTAAGCTTTAGATGGAAATAAGTTCCCTCTTGGACAACTTACCCCGTTTCAAATGCGTTCCTCTCGGACACACATTTGCCGCATGAAGGCCAGCTTACGCTTTACCCCATTCACTCTCTCAAGCTGAGTTTTAGGATATGGGACTAGGGTTCACCCTCTCGGGCTGAACCTCATGTTGACCCACTCCTTAGGCCATCAGTCTAGCGGTCTTAGTTTCGCGACATCCCTCTCGGGCAAGCCGAAAACACATGGGTGGTTTTGTATTTGCAACTACAAACCCATTAAATTAAACCACAACCACTAGGTGAAATCACCATTAAAATACATCTATCCTATCATCAAGCAAGACCCAACAACAATATCAACATATATTTGCTAAATCACACCCCAAGAATGAGGTTTTTAGCCACACATCAAGAAATAAAAAAATACACCTAAAATGATACTAAAATCAAATGTGTATAAGGAATTAAACCTTGATTTAAAAAAAGGAAGAAGAATGAAGAAGACTCACTTCCAACTTGGGGAAGATGAAATCCTTCTTTCTTCAAGTTTTCCAAAAACCCTCTCCAAACTTGAGAGAAAGTATCCTAAAAAGTACTATTCGATTCTGGAAATTAAAACAAATGTTCCACTCTTAAAAATTAATAAGAAGTTTAGTATTTATAGACTTTAGAAAATAGTGCTGGCGAATCTTTCGACGAGGTTAGTCGGAATCACCGATTAACTCGTCGATTCACCCTTAGGTGTAGTTCGTCGCCGTCTTGCACTACCCTCCAGCATCGTCGTGCTCTGCATTATTGGGCGACCTAGTACTGCTTCGCAGAATTATTAGGCGAAACGCTGACTGCTCCTTTCATCAGCTTTTTGATCCTGCTCCTTCAAGGCTTCGCGTATTGGAACAATGGGTGGAGTCTTTCGGCAAATCGCCAAGAGTGCTTGGCGATGCGCAAGCTTCAACTTCTCTGTTCTTTTCAGTCTCTTTGTTACTTTTTGTGCCTAAGTTTCCATGCTTCCACTAATACTTCAAATACGTGAAACTTAGGAGTTTTCATTAGATATTGAGACAAAATAAGCATTTGATGACACTATTCCTTTCCAAATAAAGCCTTAAATGAGTTCAATTTGTAGACTCATCAACACCCCCAACTTAAACTTTTGCTTGTCCTCAAGTAAACTCAAGTTCAGCCGTTCAACAAGGTGTCTCAAATAGTGCTACACAAGACTAAATCATGAATGCACACAACCAGACTCAAATTTACTTATGCAAGGATCAATTGTGCACTCAAAGATTGAAATTGTGACACACCATTATCAAAGATTCTCATGCTCGCAATACTTGCTACTTGTGCAATCAAGCTCAATAGGAAGTATGTAAATGCCCTCAGATAAAGAATGATTCCATATTCACACACAGAGGTTAATCAATTCAAGATCAAAAGAGGAACACAATGCATGTTTTTACCCATAGGTTTGTCCTTATTTTCCAATCGACTTTCGATTCAGCTTACTCAAGATAAAAAAGGTCTTTCTAAGGCTTGTAATGGGGATGAGTGCAAAGGTATGGTCATTTAGGCTCATTGAATTTTTCCTCATGAGATGTGGTATTCTCAAGGCATTCCCTTCTTTCCCTTTATCAATTCTTTTTCTAGTGCTTCTAAGTCATCTTTTTATTCACCTCCATGGATTGCTTGGAAACCCGATTTCCTTGGTACTCTATTCCACAATTTTTTCCCCTAAGGGTTTCCATTGTTCTGCAACACCAGGGGTTAAGGGAGACTTTTCTTGCACTTTTTGACTTCTCCTTTTACTTTTTAACATACCCCCAACTTAGGCTTCTGGCCTAAGTTGGCTATTCGCTAAACCACAAATCAAGAGGATTATAGGTAGTGGGTCAAGTAATGTCTAGGGTTCATCAAGATTCTTTCAAAGAAAGGTAAGGCTCAAAGGGTGTTTAAAAGAGTTTCACACGCGCACGGTGTAACGACCCTAAAAACGAACTAGTGAAACTAGAGCCTCACATGTGAGTTTGGAGTTGAGAACTTGATGAAATGATGAGAAATGGCTTTTGAAGTTTAGTTTAAAGAGATTTGAGTTCAAA
>JAJOOR010022709.1:0-20441 GCA_036250505.1 Solanum acaule | reverse complement strand
AGTCACTATCTTTTCTTCTTTTTGGGCCCAAAATATAGAAAGTGGTCCTATAAGAAAGAAGAAGGAAAGGCTATAAAAGGGCTACAAGTCTTAATTTGAGCTTGACCTTGGAGGCGTCACCTATAATGATTAGAAACCTATCATTAAATGGGAAAAAAATTGGTCCTCATCAACTTGCACCATCAGGCCCATTACTACAATGAAAGTTGCCAAATTTCTTTTGACTAAAGGTCCCAAAATCCCCTACGTGGACCTTTTATTATTTCTCAAAAAATATTTGAAAATGTCTACTTATGGTTGAAATCTAAATTGACAAAGTATATTAAGCTTATTAAATGGGAAGCATGCCTTCCTAGACTTAACATAGTATTATCCATGAGAAATTTTTATATCATCCGATTATCTTTACTTGTTAGAGAATATAGAGACAGAGAATTTTGAGTTCATAAATTCTAGAAATGTTCTTACTTACGTAGGTGAATGGATAGTCGTTTTTTGAATAGATGGAATACTTATTTGATAATAAAAGCATAATACATAAATGTGTCATTTTTCTAGATGACAATTGGAATCTTTGAAATTTTGGGTGTACATAAACAAATACTTAAACTTGTAAAAGTTGAACAAGTAGACATATGTGTCAAACGTGATATTTCAATTTTATACAAATTTAAGTGCCTACTTGTGCACACTCGGAATTGGAAGGCATAAATATCAATTGATGAGGCCTAGTTAAATGACTCTAAATGATCATATCTTTTTGTTATTTGAGCATCAAGAAGAATATTCCTTAAAAAAACAAATGCATTTGTAGCTTACCAAAGGGTGTTATATTTTTAAAGAGTTATAAAGCAACAGTGGAGAAGGAAAGCTGCAATTATAAACATCTCTATTTGTCGATGGTGAATAAAGGGGCTGCCACTATGAACAGAAAAGTTTGTGTCTTTTTCATTTTTTATTCTTTTTAAAATTTATTTCTAGGAAGGAGGTAGAATATATATTGAGATTCCTAAGAATATTCACCAAAGAAGAATATCGATGGGTGAATCCAAGCTTTAAAGTTTATAAATATCTACAGTAATATGAAGTTAATATACACAATAAATAACTGGGTTTCTTATGTACATGAACTAGGCAAGACCTCAAAATTTTTCTTTTTAAGTTTATATAAGCTTTCACAAAATCAAATTTTGTACGTTTGACACTTTTTATTGAAATGTATTCCAACAGAGGAAAAAAAAAGGCAATCTCAATGTTGTTCCTGCTTTCATTACATTAAAAATGATCTTTCGTGATAATTAACTAACAACAATAGTTTGATTGCCACTTAATATATTTTTTTAAAGGCTTTTAGCACTTTTTGTAAATATTCCTAAAGTCTATAGCGCTATTGGATCCAATGACAATTAACTAATAACAATATGACTAGCACTATTTCTTAATAAGCATATTTGTTATCGCGAAAAACTATTTTTATCATAGTGTTTGCCTCTAGAAAGAGACTCGAGACTCAGTTTGGGCTGTTTTATAGGCTTTAATGGGCTTTGTTATAATCACTTCCACTCTCAAAGTCTAAAGACTCATTTCTTACCCAATAAGTAAGCTTGAACAAATGAGACCACTTCTATTGAAGTTGATGGACTTGTCACAAAGAGGCTTCCACTTTTCAATTTTTTTGCATGTGTTCTCACTTCGGGACAACTTTTTACGTACAGTTTCTAAAGTTAATCTTGACAAATTCTATGTTCAGACACAATACTAAAGTTTAGGCATATATAGTTGAAGTTCAATCAATTCTGCATGAACGTCATATTCAGTTTCAAGTTTAACTCCATACACCGTATATCTGAAGTAGTTTATTACAAATGAAATGAATGTTTTTTTTTGTTTTAAATTTGCTATATTTTATATTCTTCCAAAATTGTTAGGATTTTTTTTTTTGTTTACACAACTTCTCGACTTAAACCAAAAAAGGAGCCAATTTTCCACTAGTCTTTGGGCCTTGAAGTTAATACTGCATGCATGCGCCTTACCATATTTTAGTATTGTATGATATTGTTGTTTTGATCCTATTGCACTATATGAGATTTGAGTTTTACATATGTTTAATTGAGAGCTAATGTAGAGCTTATATAGCCTTAATTGAGCTTTTCCATCTCAATAACTTGCTTTTGCGGTGTGATTTTCTATAAATTGCATCACTAGTATCAAAGTTATCCACCGCACTTTATGTCTATCATGAGATAGATATGGTATAGCACATTGTTGTCGATGACAATGGATGTGGACTATTCCAGAGTGTAATAATTATTTAAGATCCTATCGCAAAATATGAGACTTGAGTTCGACATTGTTTATGGGGATATAAATTTTGGGATACTATAAGAGAAGTTACATCAGTTTTGGAGACCATTGAACAGGAGAATATTTTCATGGATATGGCGTGAATTATGGCATGCATTATCAAATATATATAATTATATACGTTTAATAATGCAACTACATCAAGTTTAAATATTGATATATGATCGATGTTTTTATCTTAAACTAACTTTTCAGGCATATTATATTACTCCTTCCATGTTCCATTTTATTAATAGTGTTTGGGATTTTTGATTTTAAATATGTAATAATATTTTTTTAGTTATAAAAGTATGTTATTAATAGACTGTTAAGTATGTATTAAACTAAAAATAAGAAAAGAACGATGTATTTTCTCAATTTAAGTTTTCTTTCAGTCAATACTTTTCAAGCAACTCAAAAAAGTTTTCTACTCATTGATTTATTGTAAAACTGCATTTTGCAACATAATACGTCCCTAATGTCAGTTAAAGAAGGATAAATTCAGAAATAAGAAAAACAAATTTATTTTATGGTTTTTCTTGTTAATAAATTTTTTATTGGTCAGATCTAAGATTTTACTAAATTGAGTTTTCTGACAAGACACACAACTAAACACAACATTACAAAGTGAACAACGAAAGCATTGAAGACTACTAGTGATACATGCAAACACAACAAAGACACTTAGCATAGGAATAGATCTCCACTAAACAAAGAAAAAGAAGAAACACACTACTTTGCGTCTACATACACTTATTTAAATCTTCTTAAACTCCAAAGAGTCGACTGACTCTTAGTTGTTTCCGCTGCAGATGCGGAAAGCTATCTTAACAATAAGGTCTTCCTTGTTTCGGGAAAGGGTCCTCCTCTCTTCTTCTAGGGTTTGAATTTGATTAAGGAGTTGTTGAATGAGTTACGTTGTTCCACCAGCTCCTGAAAAACAACAGGTACATGCTCTAAAAAAGAATGAAGAGTTTATTGACGTTCGCGCCTTTCATTTTCAACATTTAGAATTCTTTAATTAATTTGAGAAAGTATTTCAGTGATAGCTGGATCCATATCTCCCTTTGCTTTGACAAATCTTCTATTAATAAGTTCATTCAGACATTTTCCTTTTTAGTCTTTTGATACCAAATGAATTCCAACCATTAATTTTTATCTAGACACATGACAAGCGAGAATGGGAGGAGATCAGCTCAACACGTGACACATACATTTTAAACTATTTATTACGTTGATGTAAAGTAAACACAATTAAATAATAATAAATAGGTATGGTATTTTTCAAAAAAAACTTATGAAATTTAACACACAAGAAAAATTCACCAATCATTAATTTCTTAAATTTAAAACGAATAAAGCTCAAATGTGTTTGAGAATATCAGTCATTAATATAGATAGTAACTCATTGATAAAACACAAATTCATTGTGCAACCACATTAATTTCAAATCCTATTGTTGAATCAATGAGATTATATATTTAAGAAAGAGAGCAAACACTTTTGAGCTGTTTTTTGTAAAGTTTTGAAACTTAGAGTACATTTAGTGTAATAAAAGAAGTTAAAAGAAATGTTTGTAAATTAAACATAGCAGAGTCATTGCACTTGGCCATTTTTTCCTAATCCAAGATCATTATAATCTTTGACTGACCAATTGCTAAATTTGACATATTAATTAAAATTTGCGCTTTTAAATTATTTGGAAAAGAAGGCGGAAATATGCAATTACTTCTAACTAAATTCAAAGTGTAAAATAATCTTAATATTGTAAATTATTTCAACTTATTATTAATGTCAACTTGACCAATAATAAAAATATCTTGACCAATCCTTTTAATATAATTAATTTGGAAAAGATAAAGTTAATTGAGGTACATAAGTTTATTGCTATAAATATGTAAAAGGAACTCATATGTTTGTCCATTGATAAGAACGAAAACAAACAACTTACTCATACAATTACCAGTTTCATTTCTATTTGCAGAATACAAATCACACATCGCCTACCATCACACTTATCACGCCGTCATAAATATTCCACCACCCCACCAGCATCACCACTATCACCACCAATGCCTCAACAAATAATAATAAATAATACCATTCTCGATTCCGTTGATCAACCACCCAATTCATGGCTGGAGATTGGTCTCTCTGACCATTCAATGACATTTACCTTTCGTATGAACAACAATGACTTACTGCTGAAAGAATGGGTACTCATTTTGTTTTAATTTACATGTCACTTAATTTATTCTAAGACGTACCAAAATGTTGACGTCATTTCATTTACATATATCCCAATTATAACTTACAAAAATTTAAATCAATTAAATTATTTAATTTTAAATATTGATATGATGTTTTTATGTTAAACTAACTTTTTAGGCATACTATATTACTCCTCCATACTCCATTTTATCAATCACGATTGCAATTTATGATTCTAGATATGTTATGATAAGTTCATAGTTATAAAAGTATGTCATTAAGATGTTATTATAACTCTACATTTTGCAGCATAATATGTTCCTAATGTCAATTAAAGAAGGTTAAATTCAGAAATAATAAAAACAACTCTATTTAATGGTTTTCCTTGTTGATAAAATTTTATTTTATTTCTCATGGTCGAATCTTTTTTTTTATGGTCAGATCTCAAATTTCACTAAATCAAGTTTTTTACATAACGCGTGACATATATATTTTAAATCATTTATTATGTTGATGTAAAGTAAACAGATAAAAACAATAATAAATAACTCATTTATTTTATTTTTTTCTTAAAAAACTTATGAAATATAACACACTAGAAAAATTCATAACTAATTTATTCAATTTAAGCGAATAGAGCTCAAATGTGTTTGAGTATATTAGTTATTAATATAGATAGTAAATCATTGATGAAGTTCAAATTCATTGTGCAACCACACTAATTCAAATCCTATTATTGAATCAATGAGATTATTTATTTAAGAAAGAGAGAAACAATTTTGAGGTGCTTTGTATTATCCATAGTATTATCCATATGGTTTAAAATATATATATATTTGCATGGTGAGACATTTTTATATCATCTGATTATCTTTACTCGTTAGAGAAGGCGAAGATAGAGAATTTTAAGTTTATGAATTCTAGATTCTAGAGATTTTCTTATTATGCATATGTGAATGGTACATCATATTATTATCCGCTAAGGAAAAATGATGAATAAGTACTTAATTAAATGGAGAGAGGCTTTCTAAATATAGATGGAGTTAGCAAAGAAGTACGCCCATAGATAGATCTAAAATTTATAGTTTATAAATTTCTACAATAGTATAAAGTTAATATACACAACAAATATTGGGTTTCTTATGTATATGGACTAGGCAAGAGCTAAGGCTAGATCCGCCACTGCATACATCCTTCCAACTTTTAAAGTTTATGAAACTTGAAGAGACGATATAGATGAATATTACATTATGCATACGTTTTGCTACGTTGATACTTGATAGTGACATCCCATTTATCTCAAGTATAATTCAAATTTCACTAACTCAATTTTTTTTAAGAGTTCTGACATTCTTAATTGATCGAAATGTATATATTCTAATGGGCTTTGTTAGAATCACTTCCACTCTCACTGTCCAATATTGGGCCATTTCTAAATGAGAAGAAGTGCACCGATACTCGAGTTTGACGCTACCATTTAACTTGTTCAATTTTTAATTTTTTTTTTTAATGTATACTCATTTCAGAATAACTTTATATATATATTGTCTAAAATTAATTTTGACAAATTTTATGTTCGGACACAATACTAAAGTTCAGGATATATAATTGAAATTCAATAAGTTGTGCCTAAACTTCATATCGATTTCAAGCCTAACTCCAAAGACAATATATCTGAAGTAGTTTATTACAAATGAATGTTTTTTTTTTTGTTTTAAATATGTTATATTTATATTCTTCCAAAATTGTTAGGATTCCTTTTTTTTTTGTTTACACAACTTCTCGACTTTAACCAGAAAAGGGGCCAATTTTCCACTTGCCTTTGGGCCTTGAAGTTAATACTGCATTTATGCTCCCTACCGTATTTTAGTACTATATAATATTGTTTTTTTTACCCTACAGTTTTGGTATTTTTTCTATGTGTTTGGTACTTAAATAATGTCGTTTTAAGCCTTATTCTAAGCTTAAACCACGATATTTCTACCTAGTTAAGGGCTTAAAAAGTGTTAATCAGTTCTTTTACGTTCATTAACACTTCAAGTCATTAGAGCAAGGTTCCAAGAGGATAAAAACTAGGGTTTCAAGCATTCTTCGAGCTTAATCGATTTCGCCAAGAACTTTGTTCTTCCAGATATGTAAGACTATTTATTGTGATAGACTGAGTTCGTTCTCACGTCCTACATCTCAATTCAGTTTATACCCTTAGTTTTGAAAATTCTTGAGATGAGCTTGTTGTTGAGTTTTGAGTTCTGTTCCTAATGGTTAAGTTGTTATATGTTATGCATTGAGATTCTTGAGTTGATTCGTTCATGTCTATATTTCAGCATGGACCCTATTAATTGAGTATTCTTGAGATGAGTAATATTGTTGAGTTCTGAGTATTGAGTTTTTTTTTTATATATTGTTATTAAGATCCTTGAGTTGAGTTGTTCATGTCTATATTTTAGCATGAACACTATTTTTAGTTATAAATTTTGAGAATCTTTTAAAGCCAACATTTTTGTTTTAAATTGAGTTCTAAGAAAGTAAAGAGGAGTTTGAGAAAGAGTTTTAACCAAGATTTGAGCAAGAGTATAAGGGGACTAAGTATTTTCCAAATATTTCATTTTTACATTAAGAAAGAGAGTATTATTTTGAGAAAAGTAAAAGAGTTTTCAGAAAGATTGAGTACAGAGTAGTTACCTCTTAAAGAGACCTTTTTGAGTAATTATCTCAACCCAGAGTAAGTATTTTTACATTGAGCAATGATTTCGGAGATATTTCAGAGCAATTACCTCTTTTAAGAGGATAGTTTGAGAAATTATCTCAAACCAGAGAAAGAGTATGATTTATATGATTGAGAATGATATATATATATATATATATATATATATATATTATCAGGAGTAGTATTGAGTACCGTTATGGGGATGAGTTCTAACAACTCAAAATCTTCATAAACCATGTCTTGTCAAAATGGGTACATGATCATACTTTTTAGATGAATCCTTATTACTTAGTGGATCCACTTAGTTAAGAGGTGTTATACCCTGACACGATATAGGACAGTTCTAACAGCGTGGGTGAGACGATGTATCATCACGGTAGCTCACAGCGATGGTTGTCAGTTAGAGAAACTTCCGATAGAGTTAAAAGTGTATTTTAATATATCACTTATTATGTTGAGTTCAGAGATGAGTAAGTATTTTGTAAAGCTTTAAGTAATTTAACTCCTTTATTTTTTTACATTCAACTTGAGTATATTATTATCTATTGCAATCTTTTCATTCAGTTATTTCGCCTTGGCAATATTACATATTAGTATATTTAAATGTACTGATGTCATTCGAAATGCATCTCCGTTGAGATCACTCTACACTCTAGACAGTTTTGGCGAGCCTCTTTGCATTCCAGAGGACTTCACATTTACTTTCAATTTAGTTATTTTGAGGCAACGTAGGTCTTGTCCCGACACCTATCTTAAACATTAGAGGCTTTATAGATAGAAAGAGTCGAGGAGTCTCTCAGTACTTACTTTCCTTGAAAGATGTTTTTGCAAACTATTATAATTATCGCAATGAGTACTTTTAGATATTCGAGTTGAGTTTTATTTTGAGATCAAATTCTTTTTAAAGCCTATTATTGCTTGAGTGAGTCTTCCGCTAAGTAGTCAGCCAGGCTAAGAATTCGTTTGGAGATCAGAAATGGTTCTCGAGTGTCGGCCACGTCCATGGTGTAGACTCGAGGCATAACATTTCTTCAATTTAAACGAATAAAGCTCGAATGTGTTTGAGAATATCAGTTAGTAATATAGATAGTAACTCATTGATAAAACTCAAATTCATCGTGCAACCACATTAATTTCAAATCCTATTGTTGAATCAATGAGAATATTTATTTAAGAAAGAGAGAAAACAATTTTGAGGTGTTTTTTTGTAATTTTTTGAACTTTTAGTATATTTAGTGTAATAAAAAAAGTTACAAGAAGTGTTTGTAAACTTCTTCTTTTTTAACCATGTTAATAAGCTAAATTTGATGTCTAATGCAACTAAAAATGCAGGGGGAACACCAAGAGTTAGGGTTGATTCGCTGCGAGTTGATTCAGGGAAAATATTAATGGATTTAGGACAAAAATTAATGGATACACCTGATGTTGAAGATGCTGAAAATTCTGGGCAGCATGTTTTGCAAGTTGAAAACGAGAATCCAACTAAAAACTGGACACTGATTGCACACAAAAAATCAACTAGTAGTCAGATCCTTTCCCCTACTTGTCAAAATAATTCTCCATGTAGTGAAAAGGTCCGACTGGGAATTTTCATGACAGTGAGAAGAGGCAAGATACTAGTAATGCCTCAAGAGACCTATTATGTTCGAATAGCTTTGATGCTTTATTGAAGACTACTGGAAAGCAAGTAAGGTTAACAGAGAATGACAATGATTTGATCCAAGAAAAACAAGTCTCACCACCTGCTTTAAATAGCAAATTAAGTCCAGAAGCTCCTGTATTTGTGCCTAAATGCGTGCTTGAAAAAAAGAATGAGTCAAGGGCCATAGTTTCAAATACAATTGATTTGAGTGAGGATTCTCTTGATGAAGATGGAGTGGATTTGGGTGAGGATTCTCTTGATGAAGTTGAGGAAGATACTATGCTGGACATTTGCTTTGATAGAGTGGCTAGGGAAGGGGATATATCACCTAGGCAACAAAGAAGTGGAAGCAACAAAAGCAAAAAAGAAGACACATGGAAGGCAACATAGTTGGGATGGTAAAATAACTGAGGAGTTTGTTCCAAGGCACCTATCGATGCGACAAGCAAAGCAAAACCATTTGACAGTATTAATAGGTTCAACTAGATCCAATAAATCCATAAAGAAGGTATGAATCATCAAGTATTGTTGGATAGGTTTGAAGAAGAAGACAAGAGAAAAATACTTCAAGTTACTTTTGATGGACAATCAATCTTTTTTAATTCATGCTTTTGTAATAGAAAGTTTGAGGCTGGTAACTCAACTTTCTTCTTGATTGACATATTTTTACATTATTTAAACATCCTCATTTGTAATATCATCATGGAGTATATTACAAACTCTGTGATGATCAGAAAATACTTAGTTTTCTCTAGCTCTTATTTTCTTCATGCTTGTTAGGTAGCAAAAGTTAGGTACTTCATTAAGATTAGTAAGGTAAGACCTAGCCCTCCTTGCTTGTACTTGTCCCTATTGATATTTTTATGTTAAATAAAAGACCGCTAGACACCGTCTAGTGATAAAAATAAAATAAAAAAATAAGATTGACAAAAATTACAAATTCAGAGAGGGACATGTCAACCTAATTGTCACGCCCCAAGCTTACACCCTAGATGTGGACGGCACTCGGAGACCATTGCTGGCCCCAAGAGGACCCTTGGCCTGGCTTACTTAACTCAGCGGAAGACTTAACTCAACAGAATAAACTCAATGCAATAGTTTAAATGATAACATCTTAGCCAAAATGACAACTTATGTCTCAAAACAAAATATCTGCAAATACATAGATGAGAGTACTAACTGTCTGACTGTCTATGAAACCTTTATAATACTGAGATGGATGTTGGGACAGACCCCACAACATCCTAATAAAGAAAAACTAGGAAAGTGAAATAAAAGAGTCCTCCGGAATGCAATGAGGCTCACCACTGACTCTGGAGTGCTCAATTGGATCAACAGCGCGCTGGATGCTGATCCTGGTTACCTGTGTCTGCATCATAATAAGTTGCAGGCCAACTGGCATCAGTACATTGAATGTACGAGTATGCGAGTTGGAAAGCTAAACAACAACTTAAGCTTGAAAGGAGTACAAATGAACACTTACTTTGGCTCTGTTTAACTCATGAATAACTGAACTCAATATAAAGCAGTAACACACATGCAATATATATAAAGCTTGTAAAAATAGTGTAAACAACTTAGTTCGTTAAAGATAAAGCAATAACAAACTCAACTTTACTTAAATATAAAAGTAATATAACTTTTGTGAGAGATTCTTTAACCGACAACCACCACTATGAGCCATAGTGATGATACAACGTTTTACCTCACGTTGCCCAAGGACCATCCTATACCTTGCCTTGATATAAGACCTTACTTAACGTAGTGGATCCACTAGCTTAACTTAGTGGATCCACTAGCTTAACTTACGTGATCATCTAAAAAGTATGACCCGTTAAATCCCATGTTGGCCACATGGTTCTTACGGAGATTTGAGTTAATATGAACTCGCGTCCCCAATTCGGTGCTCTATACTACTCCCAAAATATACTTTAGCTCATATGTGTTTTAAACACCTCTTTCTTTAGTTTGAGATAATTACTCAAAAACTTAGCTTAAAAGCTCTCTTGGAATTGATGTTCCTGTTTCTGAAAACTTGCCCAAAGGCTCTTTTGGAAATCATAGTTCCTTTCTTGCTCAAATGTGAAAACATTTATAAACTTCTTTGGGAATACTTAGTTCCCTAATAACTTTTGAGAAATGAACTCAACTCTTTACTCTTCACTTTACTTGAAACTTAAGTTTTAAAACGAAGTTAAAACGTATAATAAAGACTCTTGAAAACTTTAAGAAACTTTGCTTTGACTTGCTTCTTAACTTCTAGACTTGACTCTTACCTTCTTTGACTTTGATCGTAACTTTCCTTGAATTGGATTATGGATTCAAGGTTCATGATCTCATGTTTATGGATGATTTCATGATGTTTAGATATACCTTAGGGTGTTGGAATCAACTAGAAAATATAGGTACATCGCTTAGAAATTAGTACGAAAAGATGGGGGAAGAATGGGGTGATCTTCCTTGGCGCTTTGAGAGGCGTGGGGCGCCAGGCCCCAAACTGTTGCCCAGGTTTTCTCGATTTTTCTTCTTTGTTTTTCATCTCTAAACCCTCAAATCTTCCCTAGTTCTTTCCCCAAATACTTAGGATCAATTGTACCCTCAATACACGATCAATCTAACTCGAAAAATAGCCCGGAAACATGAATCAACTCAACAAGAAACGTCAACAACACAACCAATCAAGAACTTAACTATGTCCTTTAAGAACTTCACTTTTTAACATGTGAACAATCCAAAAACGCTGAATTGAAACAAGTTGGTGTGGGGGTGAACTAACCCATCACTAAAAGATCTCACATACCTTAATAGGGATCGCCCCCGACGAATTCCACTCCAAACACTTGACGTTCTTGGCGAAATCTTGGCTTTTCTCTCTTTCTTTCTTCTTTTCTCTCTTCTCCAAGCCCTAAGCGTATTCTAATTTCCCAAAACTGAATTAAGTTCTGTTTTTACCCCAATAAATCCCTAAAAACGAATTAGGAAATTAATTAGAGAAAAGACTACTTTGCCCTTCCCAAAATCCGGATTGGGACTTTCCTCAATTCAACAATCCAACTTCCGAAAGGCATATCTCACTCATACAATGTCGAAATCGCGCAAACTCGGCGGTGTTGCAAAGATCTCTCCAAGGGATTTCCAAATATATCAACAACTGCTCCTAACTCATCCTGAGCTAGGAGTTATGGCCGTTTGAAAATGGCCAAAACTCACTTTCTTAACTTAGACAATTTTCCAGATTTCCTTATTCTTTCCAAAAATCATTATTTTCAGATTTTAAACTCTTTCTAGTCATATCTAGGTGCGAGATGTTACACTAACCTCCAGACATGAAAAGAGCATTTACGGAGGAGTTAATACTCCTAAGAAATCTTGTCTAGACTAAGAGTTTTGGCACATTGAAGTGCTATAAACCTACGTAAACATAGAGGTAACCAATAGCTAGATTTAGCCTAAGCATAGTGGCATCTTCAAAAGAAAGGGGAATTATGGGGGCTCGTAAACTAAACATAGAAGAGTCATTGCACTTAACCATTTTTTCCTAATTCAAGACCATTATAATCCTTGACTGATCTGTTGCTAAATTTGACATATTAAATTAAATTTTGCTTTTAAATTATTTAAAAAAGAAGGCGAAAAATGCAATTACTATTTACTTCTAAGTAAAATCAAAGTGTAAAAAATCTTTATATTGTAAATTGCTAAATTATTTCAACTTATTATTAATGCAAACTTGACCAATAATTAAAATATCTTGACCAATCTCACTAAAATAATTAATTTGAAAGAGATAAAGATAATCCAGGTACACAAGTTTATCGCTATAAATAAGCGGAAAGAACTCATATGTTTGTCCATTGTTAAGAACTAAAACAAACAACTTACTCATACAATTACCAGCTTTATTTCTACTTGCAGAATACAAATCACGCTCGAGAACACTTTAGACAATCTGAGCTTGATGAAATTTCAAACTAACTTGGGATTTAATTGCTCATGTTGCAGGGAAACCAAACAAGAGACCATTAATCATCTCTTTATAGCTAGTGATCTAGCAAAAAGAGTTTGGCAACAGATAATTTCTCCCCTCGGGCTGCAACTGACCAGTCCAAACATGGAGAACATGCTCGATCACTGGTGGACCTTACCACCCAAAAATGTTGTACATAGGTTTTTACTCCTTATTAGCCCCCATCATTGTATGTTGGAAAATCTGGAAAGCAAGGTGTACTACGAGATTCGAGCGTAAGCAGGTCAACACAAATAGCATTTGCCACAAAATTCTCTTTCAGGTTAAAGAATCAATGCAAAAAAAGTTTAGTAGGATGGACCAACATTGGGACTGGAAGCAAGTGTGTCATATAGCTGAAAATTACAAAGTCACTATCAGCAGCTTGATGGTTTGCTGGAACAAACCTAGTGAGGATACTTGGAAACTGAACACTGATGGGAGTTTCATGAAAGCTCAAAACAAGGCGGGGCCTGGCAGAATTGTTAGAAATAAAAATGGGGACTTAGTCATGGCCTTTGTGTATCAGACTCATTTCTACACTAACAACTTTAGTGAAACCTATGCTGCCTTAATAGGAGTTTCATGGTGCTGTGACAAAAACATCAGGAACATTGAAATGGAATTAGACTCGATGATCGTTATCAACATGATAAAAGGGGTGACCAGACCCTCTTGGAGGCTGCAGAATATAATCGATGATATTCAACACAAAATGCATCAGAAGAATGTCACGATTAGTCATTGCTATAGAGAAAGTAATGGAGTTGCAGATGCTCTTGCAAAGCATGCCACCACCCTTCAAGAAGATAAAGTTTTCCTACATAAAGAAGACCTTCCTAAGGAGGCTATTGGCCCCCCTTAGAATGGATAAGATCAGGGGCGGCTCAACATAATTCGGGGCCTAAAGCGAAATTTCAATTTGAGGCCTAAAATATAAACAAACTTCGTATATATATTTATTCAAATTTTATTTCTATAAGTAATAAGTTGACAAATATTGAATAAAGATAAGAGTTAGAACCATAGAATCTCAAGAAGTTAATGACTTGGTATACCCCATTTTAATATGCTTGACGTAATGCTTGAAACTAAAATTTAAAAATAAATAAAAAAGAATTTGTAATACATTTTGTTCAACACTTTTGACCATTAATTTTTATTTTTAACGAAGTACAAAGGATGTTCAAGTGGGCAAAATAATATATTTTTAAAATATTATACTTTTAATCATAAAAAAATAATTTTTTCTATAAAAATTTTAACACGTAATTTATTCTTGACAAAAATTTGGGGCCCCCATAACTATTATCACTATTATCCTTGATTGATCTGATGCTAAATATGGCATATTAGTTAAAATTTGCTTTTAAATTAATTATTTTCTACAGAAGGTGGGAATATGCCTTGCTAAATTTGGCATATTAGTTAAAATTTGCTTTGAAATTATTTTCTAATAAAGGCAGGAATATGCAATATCTAGGTAAATTCAAACAGTAAAACATCAGCCTCTTAAATTTAATCAAATATTTTATTTAGACACCCGAACTAAGTTATGTTCCAATTGAACATCTTAACTTCTAATAAAATTTCTAATTAGACACTTCCAATTCAAATTTTGAAAAAATAATTGTGCATATTTTCATTCATCTATTAGATATTTAAGTTAATCAAATTAAATATATCATCTCTTTTAATTATACGCATCAATCTAAGTAGAATATGTCTGGATTTTTACGGTTATTAAGAGTTAAGATATTTAATTAAAATATGACTTAATTCAAATGTCTAAATGAAATATACTGACAAATTTAAGGGCTCATTATTGTAAACTTGACCAATAATAAAATATCTTCACCCTACTCATATATTTTGAAAGAGGATAAAGATAATCCAGGTATACAAGCTATAAGTGTATATAAACATAACAGTCAGAAGGAACTCATATATATATCTCCACTGAATTATAAAAAGGAAAACAAACATCTCACACATTCAATTACCAGCTTCATTTCTACTTACAAAATACAAATCATTTCTCGTGTACCATCACACCTTCATCGACATTCCACCTCCCCACCACCAACTCCTCAACCGTTAATATACAATGACGTTGTTTAATTTTATGCTAGTTCAATTATAATAGTATTATATATCAATTTTGTATATAATTTTATAAATATTGTTGTTTTCTACTAGACTTTAATTAAATTTTAATATACTAATAAGGGCTAAAAAATAAATACTCGGAGGTAATATTATTTCAGATGGTCATTTAACTATGAACTTTTCTCTCAGAATGTGACTGAACTTTGGTTTTTACTCCAAAAGTCACTCATGAACTATGGACTTTTCTCTTAAAAAGTCACTCAACTTTAATTTTTAACCCCAAAATCACTCAACTATGCAAACACTTTTCATCGAAAGGACCATGCCATGTCTGTAGAATGTAAGTTGGTAAGCATAGAACTGGATGTTAGTTCTGTAGAGTATAAATCCGTGTAGTTTATTCATGTTTCATCTACAAGCACAGTTATAATTCATATAAATGCAAGTCATATAATAAGAGTAATGAGTTATGTTGAAAAGTTAACAAAATGGGAGGGCTTAATGAATTAATGATCATTTAATAGGATCGAAAATTATTTCTACATCAAGATTAATTAATATTTGACCTAAGGGACCTTTTTTCCCTTTGAAGTTCTCCAACATTTCTTAAACTATAATTGTATTGTCCGATACATGATGAATTTTAAGGAAGCTATATTATGTTGGACTAATGAGTTTACTTAAGAAGGATTTGATGTGAGCAACAATTATTTTTGTTATTACTTTCTAGATAGAAATTACATAATCCAATGAATTGTATTATATTAGATTAGTGAGTTGTCACATTTATTTACTTTAGGTATAATATGT
The DNA here is from genome assembly GCA_036250505.1 of Solanum acaule. Lineage (NCBI taxonomy): Eukaryota > Viridiplantae > Streptophyta > Magnoliopsida > Solanales > Solanaceae > Solanum > Solanum acaule. The sequence continues at coordinate 4,613 of JAJOOR010022709.1, read as the reverse complement.
AGTAGGTTTGGTTAATCGATGTTGAGATAGTCCTTTCGAATAAAACAATTTTAACAAGGAAATAATAAAGATCTTAGTGATGTTCCACTAATTTTGATAAATGTAAAGGGCGAAGATCATCCTAACTCAAGACCTTAATAGATTTAAGTGATATGAAGAGTTTCTTTGTTCAGGTCAAAAGCATTATATTTTGACAAAAGAAGATTTTTTATCTATTAAAGTTAAGTTCTGATATAATACTTATGAAAACGATTAAAGCGTGTCAATAATCGCGTTACAAATTCTTGTTGGAAAGTTTTAAAAAAAATAGAGAGCTCGATGAATCGAATGATATTTATATTATGAATTTGGTTTTCACTATATGAATATTTATATTATGAATTTGATCTAGTCATTACACCAATAATAATTTTCACTATTTTTACGGTGATGTTGAAGAGTGAATAGGTGAAAAAAATTTAGTGTTAGCATCATTGTCATTAAGATATAGAATTTCTAATTTTAGTTATCAAAACTCCTCTTATATTAATGGGGAGTACGATTCAGCTTGAAATTACTAGTTTTTTCAAGTAGTTATATGAAGAAGTTAATTGGGCAAAGAATGAGAATTGAATGCCTACAATTTTAGGATTTTTCACTTATTCTTGAAATAGATTATAAAAAGTGTTTATAAATAGTACATCGCGGACCAAGTTAAAAATGCATGACTTATTTAGAAGCTAGCCACTCCAAACATTAAAATTTCATTAAGTTCAGCAAAAATAACAGAACATAACAACATTTATTAATCAATATAATTTATAAACTCATGCAATATGTCAATATGGAAAAAAACCTCTTCCATCTCCAACTGCACCAAGTGTTCCCTATCAAAGGTGACTCCATTTCCAGGGTGTAAGCCTCTTCCATCTCCAACTGAGACAGAACATTGATCTTATAAACCTAGGAAGAAATTGACTGGGAAGAAGAAGACATCGGAAAGGAAGGGTGAAGGGTTTTGTTTAATAGATGGACAATTATAATTTGGGGTGGCTTTATTAATTGGGTCGGGTTTAATTAGTAATGGATGGGTAATGAGTGAGTGTATAAGTTATATTAATTAATTAAATTATAATCAATAATTGAGCGCCACGTATTTAAAATTATTAAATAAGTTGTCAATTTTGGACCCAAAGGTGGATGATAAGGGTATTCTGGAGTCAATAGGTGGATGAAGGGTAGTTTTGTACCATTTTCAATATTTTGAGGCTATTTTAAGCCTTTTCCGTTTCCTTTATAATTTTTTGATGACAAATGAATTTCGACCATCGATATTTATCAAGACACATAACAAGCGAGGAGAGGAAGGGGATCGGCTCAGCACATGACATATACATTTTAAGTATTTATTACGCCAATATAAAGTAAACACATATAAATAATACTTTAACAAATAACTTTTGCATTATTTTTTCTAAAAAAAACACTTTGTGAAATATAATACACTAGTGAAATTCACCATTAATTTCTTCTATGGAAAATGAATAAAGCTTATATGTGTATGAGAATATCATTCATTCATATAGATAGTAACTCATTAATGAAACTCATGTTTATCGTGTAACCATACAAATTCAAATTCTATTATTGGATCAGTGAATTATTTACTTAAGAAAGAGACAAAACATAGTTTAGAGGTATTTTTGCAATTTTTTAAAACTTGAGAGTATATTTAGTGTAATGAAAGAAGCTACAAGAAATATTTGTAAACTAAACGTAAAAGAGTATTGGTGATTCATTGCACTTGACCTTTTTTTCTCATTCAAGATTACTATAATCATTGACTAATCTATTGCTAAATTGGTCATATTAATTAAAATTTGCCTTCAAATTATTTGGAAAAGAAGGCGGAAATATGCCATATGCAAGTAAATTCAAAGCGCAAAAAATCTTTATGGTCAACTCATTCTTATAAAGTTGACCAATAAAATAATATATTCACCAATTTTATTCATGGAATGGAATCCAAAAGAAATAAACATAATCTAGGTATACAAGTTATTGCTATAAATAAGCAGCAGGAGCTCATATATTTCTCCACTGAATTATAAGAAGGAAAACAAAACATCTCTCACATACAATTACCAGTTTTATTTGTACTTACAATCATGGCTCGTCTACCATCACGCTCATCACGCCGTCGTCGACATTCCACCACCACCACCAGCATCACTGCCACCACCACCAGCATCACCACCAATGCCTCAATCGCTATTGGATTCAACAATACCATTTCCGATTCCACCACCCCAGTAGCACCACCACCATCATCATCAATGCCTCAACCACTCATAGTCAACAGTACCATTTCCGATTCCATCACATCAGCACCACCATCCTCAACAGATGCATTCCCAATTCAACAGTAATTTTATAATATTATTTTATGCTAGTGCAATTATTCATGTATTAGCTGCTAGTTTTATGATTAGTGATGAAGATTGCTATTTCCTGCAGTTTATGTTAATGTTTATTGTTATTTCCTCCTATTTATGTTAAAGTTTAATGAAATTTTAATATTTGGGGTGGATAGCCTCTTAATAATAAGTTCTCAGGACTAACACATTTACTTTTATTAATTATCATGTCATGCATTTCCATATTATTGTTTTTATCGATGTGGTAGTAAATAAAACAAGAACAAACTACGTCTCATTTATCTTTTTACTTTTTAGTATGTGTATTAAATTGCTTAATTATTCATTCTATCGAATAAGTAATTTGTTAAAATTGTTTTATCCGAGAGGACTATCCCAACATCGATTAACCAAATATACTACTATATTTTATACCTAAATAAATAAAGGGAAAAGGGTCAAAAATACCTTTAACCTATTGGAAATTGCTTTAAAATACCCTCCTTTCACCTTTTAGTTTAAAAATACCCTCCACCTTTGTTTTTGTCTCAAAGATACCCCTCATTTCACCTTTTGGTCTAAAGATACTCTAAACCCAAATTTAATTGAAATGAATTCTCTTATTAATTAATTAATTAAGTTATTTCTAAAAGACAAATTTTAATTTATTCAAATTTTTAATAATAGTTCATCTCAAAATATTTAAATTTATTATAAAATAACATAAATAATTTATTTTGTAAAAATGAATTATAAAATTCATAAAAATTCTTTATTTAGTCATTAAATTATTGAAATTTAAACATTATGTCTCACTTATATTGTGGTGCAAACACAACAGTGTCGTATCAAACTTTCTCATATTTGTTCAATTATTGTATTAGCTCATAGAACATTTTCCATGGGTTGATTAAATTTTGTCAACAACCATTAAATGTTTATGTTAAAATTTAATTATATCAATAAATTATTATTATATGTTATTTATTAAAAAGTAAATTAAATAAAAGAATTTATACTTCATTTTTACCTAATAAATTCTTTATTTTATTTTACGATAGACTTAATTATTTAAATATTTTGAGATGAGCTAATATTAAAATTTTGAATAAATTAAAAAATTATCTTTTAAAAAAATAAAAGAATTAACTAATTATGTCGTGAATTTCCACGTGGTTCTATCTATGTGCTAGTTAACAAAACTAGAACAAACTACTTCACCCCTTTATATATGTACCTTAAGGTGATCATTTCTATCTCCCTACCTTGTTAGTATGTGTATAGAATTGCTTATTCATTCTATTGAACTAAATACGAAAGAGTACTTATGATGCGATCATCGACACACTTCAATCATTTTCACAACAAAAAATATGCTTTTATAGATAAAGAATCTTCTTTTCACAAATTTTAATTAATATGACCAAAATATATAACATCTTTTTATTTCTATATATCCTTCGTAACTTATAGTAAATTTAAATTTATTAAATTAATTAATTTTAGATAAATATATTTTATTATTGGTCAACTTTATAAGAATGAGTTGAAATAATTTATACAACATAAATATTTTTTGCAAACTTTGAATTTACTTGCATATTGCATACTCCTGCCTTCTTTTTCAAATAATTTAAAGGCAAATTTTAATTAATGATAACCAATTTAGCAATAGATTAGTCAATGATTATAGTAATCTAAAACTTTGGAGGTAATAACAATAATTTTTTTCCTCGTTAATGAAATTTTTATTCTGTTTCTATAGTCAGATATAAGATTTTACTAAATTGAGTTTTTTTTTTTCTATTAGTGAACACCATTAGACTAATATTGCAAAATTACATATATCTTGTCAGTAAATTTTTCTAGAATTAAGGAGCGTTAAAGTTTCAAGACAACATTATGGTTTGATTAGTATATCTAAAGACCACTTCATTTGATATTAGTGTAAATTATTATAAAATTGATAATTTAGTTAATTATTTTCGACTATTTTAATTATGGGAAAAGGCTCAAATATGCCATCGAACTTTCAGAAAAGGTTCATTTATGTCATCCGTTAAAAGTTTGGCTCATCTATGCCATTACCGTTTAAGAAAAGGCTCATTCATGCCATTATTTTTTAACGGTGGTTTTGCAAAACCATTTTTTACACGTGGCCAATTATAATTCGGCCACGTCATTATTTTTTTCAGAATTTTGATTTTTTATTATAAA